>CALNXI010001304.1:58103-73226 GCA_942486025.1 Porites evermanni
GGGAGTTAAAATGGCCCCAAGAGAAACTGAAAACAATGCTTATGCAAAATTTTGGGGTGACAAGCAAAGAGCGTTATGGTATGTCATGGTATTTCTGGAGTGGTCAATTACAGTTTATGCAAACTTTAACTAATCCAACAATTCCACACATTGTTTTCTTTCATGTTTGATTTGCATACTTAGGGAAGTGTCCTTCTCCAAAGACGTCGCGACTTTGTCACATGGGTCTTAAGAATTTGTGCTCCAACGACACTGAATGTAATTATATTGACGGTGGTGTTTGCTGTTTTGATGGCTGTCGTAGAAGATGTGCAACGTCTGACAGTTTTCCAGATCGATTAGAGAGTAAGATTTCTTGTCGCTCTTATTTTGTCATCGTCATTATAGACATGATTATATCAGTACTTCATTAAATTCAAGACTGCCGTGCATCTATTGAGGAACATAGAGCGTCCACCTGTATTTATAATCAGTTACGTGTACTAGTCATTACCATAACCCTTCCTTTCGTGTCTGACTTAAACCTACTTCATCCGGATTATATCTAGATTGCGAACAGTCTCTCTGTTTCTTTAGATTTAGAGGGGGTAGTGCACACGCGCGCGAGCGTCGAGCGGAAAAGGCTTCAGACGCGAGAAACGAGGGCGGCACGCAAGTGGTCATTTTTGTGTCTCCGCGTTTCGCTCGACGGACTACGGAAAAAGGGAGACTGCTCGTAGTGTAGATTATATCAGTTGCAGTGTGTAACTATCTATCCAAACTTAAAAATTGAACCCACACCGCATTGAATTTGATTTTATAGCGGCAAGACCAGGTAAATGTCCTTCGCTTCCTACGCCTGAGTTTTGTATCGCTGATGCTGACGAATGCCAGTTTGATGCTGATTGTTATCCTGGGAGGAAGTGCTGCAGTGACACCTGCGTCAAGAGATGTGTAGATCCAGTCATAGAAGATCAGCAGGGGGGTCCAGCGATTGGTAAAAGTAAGCGGTACAGTTTTGTTGTCTTTGTTTTTGTTCCTGATCGTACAGTATTAAAACAGGGGATCTTTATATCGGGATTTTATCCCAAACATTTTTTTTAGATTGTAGTTATTTTTACTGTGGGCCTTGTTATACAAAGATAGCCTAGATAACCTTTCTATAAGGGTAATTTGACCTGAGATTAGATTTGTTTTTTTGTTTTTTTTTCAAAGAGGGTGTAATATTTTCAATGAAAATGATTTTATAGGGGAAACACAATTACTGGCTTTTTATATGCGTGTCCAACTTCACTCAGGACTACCGAGAACAAATCCAAATTACAATTTCGGAGCTCTAACTCATTCTTCCACGGTGGACATATGTGACATCAAAAACACTCACCTTCATTGATCTTTTTTTCTTGTTTTAGCGCAATACACTTGAAAATTTGTAACAATATAAAACTCACCATTCCCTAAAATCGTATGTTTTTCGTTTTTCAGATTTTTGCATTTTTGGCGGAAAAATAAGGTCACAAAATTCCCGCCAAATTTTGTTTTTATTATTATACGACATCTAATGATTTTTTTTTTAATGATGGTGTCTCTAAGAACTCACCACAAGGATGTCAAAAGTGAAAAACTTTTTGAAATATGCTTATCCACTCAAAAGATATAGCGTTCTGAGAGTTCAATTTTCCGCCATTTTGTTAATAAAAATAGCAGAAAATGGCGGGAAATTCAAATTTCAAAACGCTAAATCTTTTGAGTGATAGGCATATTTCAAAAATTGTTTGGGAATTCCCAAACAAAATAACCCAATCGCCCACCTACACCACCTTTATTTTATAAGGTAAATGGACAGCTCCGAAATATAATTTTACGCCATGAAGGCCAGTTATAAGACACGATAGTCCTCGGTGGCAGCAAATTTACAAATTGTAATTTATCTCTGTGATTAAAGGAAAGGCCAAAATGAAAAACCAGGCCGAATTTTTGTGCTCTTTACATGTTTACTTTACAAAATCATGCCGACAAATCTGTCAGCGTGTATACTTCCTTCATCACATCATCAGCTTTTCACAATATAATCGTACAAGACAATATTAAGGACGATCGAAGCACGTGCTTCCCTTGCACGGGAAATCAAAATTGGCGAGGACGAACGGATGGACGGACGGACGGCGCGCGGGTGGGCGTACGGTCACGTGAATACCAAATTTTCTCTGATGGATAGATAACCAAATTTTCTTAGCTATGGGGCTACGCTTGCACGCGGTTCGAGAGCGAATGGAACTCCGCTGTAATATTTTTATTATATTATTTGAACATCGGTTTGTATTTCCTTGTAGTTATCCAAGGAGCAGCTACTGGAAAATGCCCCATCGTGTCAATTTCTAAACGATGTCATATTGGACTAGCGCATACTTGTAATAACGACGAGGAATGTCCAAACGGCACATACTGCTGTTTTGACGGCTGCAGAAGGAAATGCCGGGATCCCAGTGGTGGATCTGCTGGAGCACAAGGTAAAAATATGGCGAATTAAACCACGCAAATGTCTTAAGACGGGCATCATGGTTGGGATCATTCTAAGATGCTGGCCAAAGTCTCTTATATAAATCTTACAATTAAAATTATATAAAATTGCTCTATATAACTTAATCCTTAAAGTTTTCACTTTAAGACTCCTTAAAATTCTTTCCAAGATGATAACAACACAAAATGTCGCCGAAGGATTTGTAAGATTTTGTAAGATTTATATAAGGGACTTTACCCAGCGTCTTACAATGATCCCATGGTTGGTTAGAGATATAGAGAGTACGGATCCCAAGTCAGGTTCTCACTGGTCACCTCAAATTGGCCTGTTTCGACTTTATTTTACATTTTCATGTGCTTCCAGTAGCTAACATACTCGTAAAACGGAGTACTGATGGGGAGAGAGACAGAGAGATATAAGGTTCGTAGGTAAAAGTTTTTTTATCTATTAACGAAAAGTTAGCTCTGTTTTGGAGGGTCTGGAGTCTGTTACCCTGCATAGCAAGCGTTTTCGTGTAGTTTCGGAGCAAATAACGAGCAACGAGAGTCAAAGACCGCAAAAAAATCCCGTTTCGGGTGGTTCCTCGGTCTTTCTTTACTCCGAATCCTTACGGAAACGCTTGCTACGCAGGCTAAAAAAAATTTACAATTCTTTACCTTTTGTACCGTCAGATAAAGACTGTTTTGAAGAGACATCATTTCCCAGCCTTGTTTTTCCCTTTTCTTATTTTGTAATTTGCCTCAAAAGCAGAGCTTTCATAGTCCGCCATTTTGAGACATCAGCGCAACTAATAATAAGCCATGATAGATGGAGTGAACAAATCTCTCTCTAACCATCGCTTTTCGTAGCGCACAGAATGTCTAACGAATGTCCAACATTAGGAAATTCTACCTAACTGATTTGCCAGTGTTATCTCTGAGAATATAAAGATTTTTATTATCCAATATTTACAGGAGAGGACAAAAATGGCACGTGTCCATTTCTTGCCCCACCTCAACTATGCGTGTCAGACGTCGACGAATGTTTCATTGATTGGGACTGTGTCGGTAACCGCAAGTGCTGTTCAAATGGATGTTTTAAAATCTGTGCATCACCTTCAGTTGGAGCAGGGGCTTTAGGAATAGGCAACCTTCAGACCGCAGCAGCAGGTATACATAGTTTGCATATTTCGTCAAGATTTGGTCAATTAGAACAAAAATACTCACTTAAATGGAGTAACTGCCTTGAAAAGCAATAGAAGTTTTTGTTGTTGTCAGTTGTTTTCGTTTGTTTTTAAATGGTTGCTTTTGAGAACCATTGTTCCATTCAGAGGAAACCCAGATAAAAATCTTGGTTGCTAGTTACAAATAAACTTATAAGGAAGGGAAATGCACCTACCGTATTCGCAATGTATTTCTTTAATCAATATTTGCTGGCTTCCATAAAAGTTAGAGCCGGATTTCATGAAGCAACCTGAGGGTAAGTGCCGCCTTTCTGTTATTCACTATTCTCTTGAATCCAACCATTTTCTCAAGCGGTATCGCCGATAACTTGACTGATAAATGCGCGAGTATAATAAACACAATAGAAGCAGATAATTATCTAAGGGTGCTTCGTGCAAGCAGATCCAGTTAGCCTTCCCTTTAGACTAACCCGTGTAATAAAACTACACACTGTGTTTGCAGTACAATGTCCCGAACCAGTTGCATATCGCTGCACCTTTTCACTGAAGCATCTGTGTGATGATTCTAGTACATGCTTTACTGGTACCGTGTGTTGCTTTGATGGCTGTCGAAGACGATGTGTTCCTCCCAAAGGTGCAACAGGTACGCACACACTTTTAGTTAGAATGGTGACTAAAAGCTATCTTAGCCTTCAGTGACCTGTCTTTACTACGGTCCCTCAGTAGCCTTTTTGGAAAGAAAAAATAAGAGATATAAACTGCTTAGCTTGAATGAAAGAAAGCAAGGATTGTTCTCTCTACTTTTGTTGGTGGTTTATCAGGCCAGTTCAAGACCCTTTCTCAAAACAAAACATCCTTTCCTCAATTTTACAAACCACGTCCTATTGCATAGTCGGATAAGTACTTCTGTGTCAAAAACATTATTTACATTATCTTTGTGTCGAGTACCGTTCCAAACCTTTTCCCCCACGCTTTCCTGAGATATTCCTAGGTACTTGATCACAGCGAGATCACAGTCTAAGAATTCCTCAATTTGGTGCAAGGCCACGTCTATCGCTTACAATCGACTTTTTAGTGGTCAAAAGATAAAAAATAACGTTTTGGCCCGTAAGTCTGTGATTTATAATCTTTTTTGTCCTTTTAACCCGCCCGTGGATAGGTATCCAAAGGGTTTTTGTGATGGGTTTTGATACGCAAATCACGTGTCACTCGCTCACTTTGCGTTGACAGAGATCGGTTCCCGATATTATGAAAACGACATAGTTCGTTGTTGCCGAAGGTCTCCTGAGTTGTGCATTCACTCAAGCATACTCATGAGAGAACCCTAGGAACAAGGTTAACACGCTCACGTTCACTGCAGAAGCGTCAACACTCGCTGTCGATTTCTGATATGCGTAACAAGTAACTCGACCATAAGCAATAGAGCGGTTTAGATTTCCAGTAAAATGACAAAGGAAGATCGTTGCCCGTGAATCGCGCGTCTAGCGTGGTATAGCCCGTGGTATATTGTTTATTCCCCAAACTTCGCAGTCTCTGGCAGGGGATACTGCAGCGAGGAGTCGAACTATGGATTTCCTTCTAAAAAGTCGGCAAAAAGGCGTTTTACGTTGAAAATCCAGCCATTTATGCCTAGGATGGAAAAATTCAATGACGGTAAGGCCTTTTTAAATTTCTCGACTAAAATGTCGTGGTCAACTCGAAAATTAATTGACTACTGTTGTTTATGATATTGCTTTTTCTTACTTATTTTTCGCTGAAACGTTTTTTCTGTATTAGTATACGTAGTGTTTACTTCAAAGAAGTGTTAGCTCCTGTTATATACTGCAATTAAATACTCATATTACAATTAGGAATTATAGTTTTCGGTTTAAAACTTTTCGCTCAAAGTGAATCGCATACAATTGCACTCTTATCCGGTAGTCATGTTAAGCTTGGTAATTTATCAAGGTGTTGAAATGTAAACCTGTACCTTCTAGCAGTAGTAAAAGTCTGTTGCTTCCCGAGCAGCTCACTTCCTACTACTAGTAGTAGCCTGCCTAGCAGGTAGTTATTTGGCTGGTTGTTTGCTGTTTTTTTTTTCGTTCGTAGTTCAGATACAACGGCACGGAAGCTCTGAGGTCAAAGATGTGGGAGGGCCAAGAGGATTTTCTAAACAATTATCCACGGATTCCCCACGGGTTTACTTTAATTCTAATTCTTAATTCTTATCCTGGTTTCTTTAAGGCACTTGTCCCAAACCTCCTGAGAACTTAGTCTGTCCAGTAGGATTGAGAAACACTTGCCTTGACGACAAGTTATGTGTAGAGGGAACCCGCTGCTGCAGCGATGGATGCCGAAAGCGGTGCAAGGACCCTGCTCAGTTTGGCAGCGGAGACCTTCAAGGTAAGATAGAGCTGCATCTGTCTAGCCCACCAAATGACTGTCCACTAAGGACTCTCATACCGGACCACTGTAAATTCCGTGGACTGCGGAAAGACGATGGAAAATGGTTTTTGCGCATTGGAGAGGTAACTGTGGTGCTGCATAGACCTGAGGATCGGTTGTTTTATCGCTATAGTACTTTTTGTGGNTTTCTTTAAGGCACTTGTCCCAAACCTCCTGAGAACTTAGTCTGTCCAGTAGGATTGAGAAACACTTGCCTTGACGACAAGTTATGTGTAGAGGGAACCCGCTGCTGCAGCGATGGATGCCGAAAGCGGTGCAAGGACCCTGCTCAGTTTGGCAGCGGAGACCTTCAAGGTAAGATAGAGCTGCATCTGTCTAGCCCACCAAATGACTGTCCACTAAGGACTCTCATACCGGACCACTGTAAATTCCGTGGACTGCGGAAAGACGATGGAAAATGGTTTTTGCGCATTGGAGAGGTAACTGTGGTGCTGCATAGACCTGAGGATCGGTTGTTTTATCGCTATAGTACTTTTTGTGGAAGTTCCTGGACAAGATTGTTTCCTTATTGTGATTATTTAGCATCGTATCCGTAATCGCTAAAGCAACAATTACGTGCTCTAAATACCGCTAGGACCTAGGCTGTTCTAAACGGTAATATACTCTGCCAATGCTATAAAGGCGATGGAAATAATGGTCAAAGATTAATATATATTCATTAGAATTTAAAACTGTGTCCTCTACTGTTAAAACTTCTGAGCTACTGTGTGCCTTCGTGTGTGCGGCATCGCATGGTCATTTATGTCCAGACGATCATTACTCTCCTAGAACGGTTTTTAACCAAACTGAAAGAATAAAAGTTTTTCTGCATTGAGATTGTATAATTTTATTCCCCAAGAATTATTACCATTTTTGTTTTTACTTTGCAGGTTTTCTTTAACTTTTACCCAGTCAAGTCTTTACTACTTCATCATCATCGTTATCATTATCATCCTCCTCATCCTCTTCATCATCATCGCCATTGTCATTGTCATTATTATCATTAAAGTTGTTTTTGTAAAATTTGTATTGGATATTTTACTAACCCTGCAGGTAAACCTCGACCAGGCACCTGTCCTGCTCTTTCCCCACCGTCCGAATTTTGCCCTTCTGATTTTGACGAATGTAAATTTGACTGGGACTGCGACGGAAAAACAAAGAAGTGTTGTTCAAACGGTTGCTACAGAGTTTGCGCTGAACCTGCTGTTGGAGCAATTATAGGTAAGGAGGCCAGAGAGTAACTCAAAGAGCTGTCCTTTTTAAAATCACGCAATTGATTAAAAGAGGTTTCTTCTTTGGAACAAGGTACCTTCTTTGACGTTTTTTTTCTTCCAACAAAGAAAAATGAAATTGAAACGCGGTTGTTGTCGCCAGAAAAAAATTCTTCTAATATCATTCATGAATTCTCGCTATTGTATCGAGCAATTATCAGATTAGGCTGCGTGTGATCTGAAGAATTTTACAGATCGAGGAGAATTCTATCCGCTGAGGCCGATAAGGACAAGGCGGATAAAACTCTCCAAAATCTTTGAAATAAATAATTCTCGCCTTCATTTGCCTGTTTCTCGGCACGTTCAGGAGATAACGGGATGTACTTACTTCTGCAGATATTCTCCAAATAGCAGATGTCGTTCGTCGACTTGTATTCCTCCTGTTCTGGCATTAATTTTAGATAGTAGTTGAGTAATTTTTTTCCGCTTCGCAAAACGTGTGAAACGTTCCGCCATTTTGTACTGCTTTACCAACACAACGTAACCTTGTCCCCAGGGCTTTTCGATTGCAGTTCATTTTGTAGCATTTATGCTGCATGTACTATTGACGTCATTTTCCACATATCGCAGACATCTTCCAAATTTGGCTAGCTAGTTACCAAAACCGTAGCATTTCAGCTAATCAGAACCGAAGAAAAATTGTGAATGAATAATGAAAGTAATAAATTTGCACACCAATTGACAGAAGGTTCGTACAAGCTAGGCATGCTTACTATCGCACCTTTAAAGGTTGATATCTCAACGTGGCACCGACTCGCCTTAGAATAACTGAGCTGCTGAAAGGTGGACGTCAATGATCCCTTAGTTTATGGCCCAACAGTAAGGGGAAATTGAGTTTTAACTGAGAAGCCTCGGGACATAAGCCTTATTCTGTGCCTATAGTATTCAACAATAGCTTCTCCACAGAGCTTTTACATGCTGCTTTCATTAAATATAGTCAAATTCTGATGTAGCAAGAAGCTTCTTTAATTTTGAGATTGGAGTTACAGAGCGGTCATTTATTTATTACTGAAGATTGGAGACTATACCAATTGCTTTGTTCTTTCCAATCCAGATAAATGTCCAGCTCCTACAAAGCCTCCACAACGATGCCATATAGGTCTAAAAGGCCGGTGTTCCAATGACACGGACTGCAAATTTATCCCGGGTGGGCTTTGCTGCTTCGACGGCTGCCGCAGAAGATGTGCTACATCTGATGGTTTTCCTTCCGATATAGCAAGTAGGTGTTGGGATAGCTCTGATATGCACATTTTTTTATCCATACATTCAATGGGAAATAATTTGGATCCGGCAGGATTGCTAACGTAAAATTTTTGCTTAAGCCTACGTCGTTAAGTTTTCGATGCAAATGTTGTTATTCTATCTCTATATACGCTTCTTCTTTCGTCCGCCTGAACGTCTCACTTTCTACGATCACGGAACTACTCGAGACGCAGGACCGTCCCCTTCTAGGTCTTTGAAGTCATGCTCCTCCGGCCCTATCGATAAAATTCTTGAGGCTCTTGTGGAGACAGGTTTGTAATTCCGACATTTTCTGTCTCAAATGTTCTTCAAACTATACATTTAAAAAAAAAGACACTATTTCATATAAAAGGTATGGGAGGAATGGGGTACCCACATTAACCCACCTCTAAGACCACAAATAATTTGTCTTCTTTACTTAATTCTACTTTGCGTCAATGCAGTTGTTTTAGTCCGTCCCTGACCTTCCTGTGTCTTGTCTGTCTGTCTGTCTCACTTTCGCTAACTTTTTCTTTCTGGTTGTTAGTATCAAGGCCAGGAAATTGTCCTATTCTGCAGCCACCACAATTCTGTGTCGCTGATTATGACGAATGCCAGTTTGACACAGACTGCTTTCCTGGAAAGAAGTGTTGCAATAATAGTTGCTTTAAACGATGCGTCAATCCAACTTTTGATCAGGTTGGTTCTGGTAAGTTACCTGAAATTCCCCGGTGATATTTTTTTAATTTTTACCAGGCAAATTATAATTTAACTCGGCCGCGCATTGAGCACGATTATCCCTACTCTGTACGAAACAAAAAAAATAAAACTTTAAAATAAATCACTCATGGAATATTTGACGTAATCACAAAAGTCTTATTTTATCTGATTATAGCTTGATTTGCTCTATTGCAAACTTAAAATTGTTGTTTTGAAAACGGGCGCTTTTATTAACAAGTTTGTTCATTCTGATTAAATGCGGTAAATCCTCCACCACCGAATCAAGTTTTTTTGTAGTTGGAGAAAGCCTTGAGGGTTTGAAATACAACTTCGGTTTGAAGGGTGCGATTATGGTACATAGGGGGAGGGGACAGATATGTCCACAACAAAGGGGCCATTTTATGGAACACTTTTGTCCCTAGTTGTAACTTTTTTTTATTAATTAATTCCTTCTAGGAAGACATAACATGTACATTGTAATGTTATTTGGTATTAGCTAAGAAACAATAATGTTTCTTGGCTATTATCATTTTGTTTGTTTTCTTTTTGTTTTACTGCACACTCTTGGTGGTTTTCCCCAAGTTGCGTTTGTTCTTATTTCACTTGGTTTGTCATAAGACAAAATCGGTGAATCAATGATAATTTTTTTTTTATGGAAACTGTTTAAACAGAATATTAAAACTGCGTTTATTGTTTATTTCAGTTACCGAAGAGCCAGAGAGCAACTGTCCTATAACAACGAAATCAAAGACCTGTCATGTGGGTCTTAAAAACACCTGCAATGAGGATGACGACTGCTTGAATGGTACCTACTGCTGTTTCACTGGATGCAGAAGACAGTGCTGGGACCCGGATACTAGACAATCCTTCACACAAAGTAAGATCACACAAGCTAGGATCGTTATAAAAAGCATATTATGCGTCTACTTAAGGTAATAGGACTGAGTGGAATCCAATTTGGGCTGTAATTATACTAGCCTGTGCGAACAGCAGACGCATTTCCGGTCGTCGCTTCTCTCATTTTCGGAGGCAGAGAAGCTACGACCAGAAATACGTCTGCTGTTCGCTGGCTTTAATTATACCAGTGATTAGTAAAATCGGGCGACCCGATTTGTTAAATCAGAAGTGCGATTACAGATCGAATTGGACGACAGAAAGTTCTGTTACCACGAAATCATGACTATAACAAAGTTTGTGATATTTTAGGCGTTTTGTTTGACATTGAGAGAGATTTTTGCTTCAAGTGAAAAATTAAAATAAGCATAAAATAAATAAATAAATTAGCCATTCAAGCGGGTGCTTGCGGTGGTGTATTCGGACCTATTAGACTACCCTATTAATGTTGAAAAACAGGACTGCTGATATTAGGTTATGATTAACGGCAGTTTCTGTCGTATCCGAAATTATAGTCCACTCGTCAGTCCCGCAACTATAAAAAGATAGTACAGTCAAACCCCGCTTTAGGTACACCCGCTTAATACAGACACCTCGTTATTAAGGACAGTTTGCTTTGTCCCTGGGGAAAGAAAGCCTTCCAAGTTTTCTCTAAATTCGACCCACTTAATACCAACAACCCGTTATAACGGACAGTTTGCTTTGTCCCTGGGGAAGGAAAGCCTCACAAGTTTTCTCTAAATTCGACCCGCTTAATACGGACAACTCGTTATAACGGACAGGTTGCTTTGTCCCTAGGGAAAGAAAGCCTTCCAAGTTTTCTCTAAATTCGACCCACTTAATACGGACAACCGGTTATTACGGACACCCCCAGTGTCCGTATTAACGGGGTTTGATTGTATCATCGGGGTGTACACAAGGTAGCCATGCTGGAGAGTAAGAGAGAGACGCACTGGGAAAAGACAAATAAAGAACTCATACACGTCATTTAAAATTGATGATATTTCCTTCGAACCTCCTCTCCCAGTGCGTCTTTTGTTTTCCAGTATTGAGGTTTTTGTGCCAGGTGAGTAACATGCTGAAACAGCCTATATTATTACATAGCAGAGGTAAACTAACAACAAATTTAAGGTACAGGACGACCTAAGTAATGAGTGGATGTAGTCAGACCTGCAGCGAAGCTATCATTAGGACAAGCTATCTAGTAAGGGTTTAATACGTTCCTGGATCTCCATAATTCTTCAGATCATAAGAAAGCCGAATCCAATAATTCTCTTATTATTCATTTAGAAAAGCTAATTACCTCGATCAATGTTTACTGAGTCCTGTCTTCCTTTGCCTGTTTCTTGCGGCAAGTTCAGGAGATAAACGGATGTTTTGCTCTGCAGATACCATCTAAAAAGCAGAATGTCTTTCGTCGATCGGAGTTGCATTCTTGCGGTTCTCGTTATGTTTTAAGGGAGTAGTTCGGCTATTTCTTCTTCGCTTGAAGTGTTCTACCATTATTGTAATTCTTCTCACAAAACAACGCAACCTCATCCCTATGACTTCTCGGTTGCCCACCTATTTTTCTGGCATTATTGCAGTACTACTGACGTCATTCTCCACGTATTGCAAACGTCTTCCAAATTTGGTCAACGTTAGCTGGTTATGAAGAATCTGCCTTGTGATTTGAGCCAATCAAACACAAAGAAATATTTCAAAGGGGAAATAATGATAATAACAGTATCTGTGATATAAATTAGTCGCCCATTTAATGATTAACGGTACACAACTTTTGATTTTATCTATAGACAAAACAGGCTCGTGTCCAGCCCTCCCAGGTTTATCCACCCCATGTGTGGCCGATGTAGATGAATGCTTTATGGATTATGATTGTGTAAAAGACAAGAAGTGCTGTTCGAATGGTTGCTACACTGTTTGCGTCTCCCCTGCGGAAAACATTATTGCCCCGGCTGCCGCAGGTACTGAAAATCTTTGAGTCTGCTTAGCTTATGTTCAGTGGAAACCAGCGTTGATAGGATCGCGCTCAGGACATCAAAATCTTGTTTCCACTTTTCGATCAAATAACGATATTTCTACCCACTACAAATCTGTTGGATATGGACAGTGAACGGACGATTGTCAACAGATGTGTCTGCCTTATCTTGCACCACGACATTTACCTCCGTCCGTCATTGTCTATGCCCCTGATCCCTAACCTTTTAAGTCGCCCTATCCCTTTCCATGGGCACTTCCACAAATTCTGTCAACTCTTCAGCGCCAAAAGAAAAAAGTGCACTTCTTATATACTTTTTCTTCTGGTTGTCCTGATAAGACTTAAGTTTTATAGCACATTTCTTCGAAAACAGGTATAGTATACCTATATTTATTATATCATCGAGGAAAAATGCATGGTATATGAACTGCTTTATACCAGTTGTGACATCTGATTTCAAGCTTCATTATGACTCAAAGTTCTCACTCACCTTAAATGGGAAGCGGTTTGTTATTCTGACTGTGTTGTTTAGTGTTGTTTAGAAATTTCTGCAACTGCGCCAAGCCTAGATTTTATCCGTATTTGTCCCTTTTATGAAAAGCCTATCATCAGAGCAGCCTACCAAACCAAAGGGCATCAAAATTTAATTTAATTTAATTTCAAGCCTCATTATGACTCAGCGTTCTCACTCACCTTAAACGGGAATCGGATTGTTATTCCGACTGTGTTTTTTAGTGTTGTTTAGAAATTCTGCAACTGTACCAACAATAACGACAGTTTATTAAGGTATTTCCATTTACATACATGGCATTACCTATTCTCTTAAAAAAGTAAATAATTATAATTAATTGGTTAAGTCACCTTTGAAATTACATGATCGTGTCTACAATTCATAATCTCAAAAATATAAGCAGCAAATGATTTACAAATAAATGGATCAATATTGTTAAAAAGGAACAAAATTTTTGATTTCACATCTAAATCATTAAAAAAGTTATATTTGGTAGTGATTTCATCACAAAATTTGTTGCAAAGCGTATCATATAGAGTGCAAGAAAACATAACGTGACATTCATTTTCAACTTCAATTCATTGGCTTGACATAAGGAACAGATTCTTAGATATTCGGGAGTCTTGGGTACAGTGTATCTCCCTGTTTCGATACGAAATCGATGATTTCCCAGGCGAAATTTATTAATAGCAGATCTACCAAGCCCACGTTTTATCCGTATATGTCCCTTTTATCAAAAACCTATCCTCTAAATATCTTTAAATTTTTTTTCAGTGAAGTGTCCCCCTCCGACATCCTACCGCTGTTCAACTACCCTAAAGAACGAGTGTGAAGACACGGATACATGTTCGGTGGGTAAAATTTGCTGTTTTGATGGATGTCGAAGAAGGTGCATTGATGATAAGACCTCTTCATCGCTAACAGGTGTGATTTAGCTATGTCTGGCCTAATTTTAATCTCTGTCGAACCGGCTCATGAACGTCGTGAAGCAGAAGCGAAACGAGCAGCGGAGCGAATCTCCGCATTTAACGTCTAAAACCATAATGAATCCCACAAACCCTTCCTTTTAGTGATATAAAAGGGTTTCAGGTATAGCGTTGGGAAGCCTACCTAACCAAAGGGTATCATAGGTACAGGCCAATTTACTTTCGCGCCCGGAAGAGCTATCAAATTCCTAGGGTCAGATTTCTGTAATTTTCGGGTGACCGCACACATTCGACACAAATATTTGAATCGTGTTTAGCTTACAGGACGTAGTTGCTATTCAGACAGAAGAAGTCAAAGTGTCTATAATGTTTTCACTGTTTCTTTATCTGCTTGTGTTACGAGGACTGGCTGACGGAACGGGTAACGAAACAGAGGGTAGGTTCAAAATATCAGAGTTTTGCCGAATTATTACCAACACTTCTCTCTTTGAAGGAAGTGCTCTATACAAAAATTTAATTTATTGAATTACAAAAATCTGCTAAATGCCTTTTGTCTGTGCTTGTTAACTCGCGATAAAAGTTAAAGAATCGGTTATTTTCACGTGCTTAGTAAGTCTGTCAGACTGTTCCCTTTTCAGAAATGGGCGACAGTACAAACAGAACAAAACTGTTTTCAGTACGGTACAAGATGTAATTCTCATTATTGACCGATCATGACACGGGGTCGTTAGTTCTCAAGTGGCGGCAATCTCATGAAATGTCTGTGTAAAATGTCTGCGTGGATCCCCCTTGACACTTCAACAGGACCTGCAGTTTTACTCTTAGCAACCATGACTAAATTGTATTTGCGGCAAAAGTTTCAAATTTGGTTGATTAATTTATTCTTATTTATTAACGTAAGTAATTTATTTATTTATTTAAATCTCTATGTTTTTTTAAACAGCCAACCAAACACTAGTTAGGGTCGGCTATCCCTTCCTTAGTTCAGGTAGGTAGGTAGGTAGGTAATCTATATTATTATTCATTCAAAATATTTCCCCGATTCTGATTGGCTAAAAGCACACGTTTAATTCACCATAACCAGTTACTGATGACCAAATTTGGAAGAAATTTGACTTTAACGAGGAAATGACGTCAAAAGTGCAGCGTTTTCGCAGGTTAAGGCACCGTTAACCGAGAAGACCTGGGGACGAGGTTGAGTTGTTTCAGTTGTAAACTTGAAAAAATGGCGGACATTTCACTCGATTCAAGAGTAAGAACTAGGCGAAAAAATAGCTAAAAACATGGCAAGAACAGCAGGAAGACAACTTAAAGGGCGACATCTGCTATTTGGAGAATATTTGCGGAGCTGGACAAACCTAAACGTACACTATCGAAGATGAACTTAACATCGATGGATCGATAGAGGTAAGCATGTTTTAGCTATGTTTTTAAACTAGGAATTATTTTGAATGAATAATAAAACAGTTATTGAATTCGGCTTTCGTATCATATGAAGAATTATGGAGATCTCGGA
>CALNXI010001304.1:74843-101567 GCA_942486025.1 Porites evermanni
GGAGGTGTCGTATGAGGGCATGATCACACGGATACCAGAACTAACGATCCCTTTCAGTTGTTATTACACTAAAGAAGGTGTGACGTCAACATACGGGATTATCCCCAGGAAGGTAAAGCAACCTGTTTAACAAATGTTGCGCAGTCCTTTAAACACCATTATTCCCATATTATTGTCGGACTTAGACACCATTAAATCATCATCCTTTTGTGGTGCTTGACATTCCATTTCCATAACAACTGTAATTGGTGCGCCAACTGTTCTAGCAGTCCCTGTTCCCTATTATAACTTATGGCGCTTTCCATTTGTCAGAACTGGCCGGCCGGACCTGTCATTTTGACAATGAAATAGGCTTTTTCCAAGGGTTTTTGCCGAAAAACCATCTCCTTCCTGTCCACTAGTTAGGATTTGACCAATCTGCCTGGATAGTTTTGATTAATAGTGAAATTCTCATTACGTCGGGAAAGGACTGGCCTTCCAGTTCTGACAAATGGAAAGCGCCCTTAGCTTCTTGTGACGAGTAGAGTAATCTTTCAGGGCGAAGAGCGATCTAAGTGACCATAGCGGGGCATTCGGCCCTGCCCCATAGCGGGCATAAAGAAACCAGGCTTAAGGAAAATAGACTCTGATAAATGCAGTGATGTGATGATCATTTGCAGTTGAAGATGACCATGGATGGCGGTGATTCCACTACAGAATTTGTACTTGAAATCTCCGTATTTAAAGATCAGGAATACTTGCTCCCTTACGGCATCAGGGATTTTCCATTGAAAGTGGCTTTAAATAAGCCCCTGTATGTGCAGGTATAATAGTATTTTCCTATTATTTCAATATACTAAGTGGAGTTAAGAATTAGACGGCTGTAGATTACACGAATAGGGACTGTACCCACGAAGTTATCGTAGTTTAGCCTTTTTTTTTCTTTCGCCTTTGAAAACGTACCTGGTGTTGCTTGGGTAATTGTTTGAGTGTTTCATCTTTTTTTTCTTTTAGCCAATAGAGCGTTTTCACTCACGTGGCCAGTAGCTATGCTAATTCATTGGAACAAAAGAAAGTTTTTACATAAGAAAAAACATAAAAATTCCCACAGGGTTGTCTTGGTACACCATCATGGCTGCCGTTTTATTGTTTTGAAACACCAATATGGCTGCCGTGCCGCCATGTGAAAACGCACTTAAATGCGTTTTTTCGTGGTGTGGATAATTTTTTATGCCGCCAGGGGGTACGCGACAGGTAAAACCCCTTTCGGCAAACATTACACACAAACGTTCGGTCCTGGGTGTGATCAGGTATTTTTAAGTGGATTGACAGAGTGACCGACTTGTGCTATTGACCACTACAAATTAGAGACAGCTTGGCCGAGTACTTGCAGCACTTCGTCTTCGCTTTGCTCGTCGCCTCGCTTAGAGGCGTAAATTGCAGATTTTGGTATTACTTAGGGTGTTTGGGAAGGAAAATCACTATATTTTCCCATTCAGGTTATCATGGGTACAGGCCAATTAACTTTCGCGCCCGGAAGAGCTGTCAAATTCCTAAGGTCAGATTTCTGTAATTTTCGGGTGACCGCACACATTCGACACAAATATTTGAAGTGTTTAGCTGACAGGACGTAGTTGCTATTCAGACAGAAGAAGTCAAAATGTCTATAATGTTTTCACTGTTTCTTTATCTGCTTGTGTTACGAGGACTGGCTGACGAAACTGGTTACGAAACAGAGGGTAGGTTCAAAATATCAGAGTTTTGCAGAATTATTACCAACACTTCTCTCTTTGAAGGAAGTGCTCTATACAAAAATTTAATTTACTGAATTACAAAAATCTGCTAAATGCCTTTTGTCTGTGCTTTGTTAACTCGCGATAAAAGTTAAAGAATCGGTTATTTTCACGTGCTTAGTAAGTCGGTCAGACTGTTCCCTTTTCAGAAATGGGCGACAGTACAAACAGAACAAAACTGTTTTCAGTACGGTACAAGATGTAATTCTCATTATAGACCGATCATGACACGGGGTCGTTAGTTCTCAAGTGGCGGCAATCTCATGAAATGTCTGTGTAAAATTTCTGCGTGGATCCCCCCTGACACTTCAACAGGACCTGCAGTTTTACTCTTAGCAACCATGACTAAATCGTATTTGCGGCAAAAGTTTCAAATTTGGTCGATTAATTTATTCTTATTTATTAACGTAAGTAATTTATTTATTTATTTAAATCTCTATGTTTTTTAAACAGCCAACCAAACACTAGTTAGGGTCGGCTATCTCTTCCTTAGTTTAGGTAGGTAGGTAGGTAGGTAGGTACGTAGGTAGGTAATCTATATTTATGCACGGTGTTACAAATTCATCACGCTGAATGAAATATTGTAAAAACTTTAAAAACCTTTATTGCATTGACTGGGTTCTGCTAAATACAGTATTAAAATTATTCAATTAATTATATACAAAAAAAGCCTGTTTTCCATTAATCAGGGACCGCGGAGGGGGAGGGGCTGGTAGGGCCGCGGCCCCACCACTTTTTTACGCCCCCGCCCCCACTTTTTGCGCTAAAAAGAAAAATAATTAAAATAAAAAAAAGACTTGAAACAAGTTTTTCCGTCTATATTCCGCTATATTCTCTGTATTTTCTTTAATTTCAAACGCCAGGCATTTTGTGGGGCTCCTGTTCTTTTCGCGGTTATTGTGCTCTAGGGCCGACTTGCCCCTTGATCAAACGCCATGCCTTGGCCACCCCTTCGCTTCTTTTGGCAGCGTGTTTTGTACTTCCAGCTCCGGCAGAGTTTTTTATCAGTTTTATCAGACGAAATGAAGAAAATTACTAGCTTTTTCAAGCCAAACGAAGGTGAGTAGTTGTTTTGAGTTGATAAAAGTTTTATCTTTTGTCAGTTTCTCCTTTCGAATCAATGAAATATTCGATAGCAAGAGGAATTATATTACTTGAACAGTGAGCGGCCATAGTTAGAGATTTTTCAGATCACTTCAGTGTAGTATTTTCTATACTGAAATTGTAATCGCGTCTTTTCTTGCATTGAATCTGAACTGACCGTGTATGTTGGCCGACCTATAAAGAACAACAAATACATTGGATAAAGTATGCAAAGTCACGCGACAGAAACAAATCAAATACTATGATTTTATTCCTTTTTTCGATTTTCAATATGAAAAAATTATTTTCAATTGTCAGCCCTGCCACTTTTCACCTTGCTCCGCGGTCCCTGTTAATGCCGTGCCCTACTTCATATTATTTATAATGACTGTGCAAAAGTGACTTAAAATTACGTAGGGATTCTCAGCTTACCTTAAATTAAAGTTCAAGAAGTGGGTTAATTTAAGATGATAAATGTTTTCCTTGTCTACTCTTATGCTTTCATAACTTGAACTTTTCACAGTAAATGGTGTTTAGATAAAACTGTTGGGCAATTTGAAAATGAACGTGGTTTTAAACTGCGTTTGAATAACTGGCTCCAACTTTCTCCTTTCCAGATGGAGTATCAGTGACTTGCAAAAAAGAAGAGATGCAGATTGACGTGAAAAGAGGACTCCTTAACGGCTTCAAACCCACGCATCTTCGCCTTAATGACCCGTCATGTAAAGCACAAGATAATGAAACTCATTTCTCCCTTATCGCGCCCCTGATGAGCTGTGGAACGGTCAGCAGTCACACAGACGACGCCGTTGTCTATAGCAACACTGTGAAGGAAGCGGAGGTGTCGTATGAGGGCATGATCACACGGATACCAGAACTAACGATCCCTTTCAGTTGTTATTACACTAAAGAAGGTGTGACGTCAACATACGGGATTATCCCCAGGAAGGTAAAGCAACCTGTTTAACAAATGTTGCGCAGTCCTTTAAACACCATTATTCCCATATTATTGTCGGACTTAGACACCATTAAATCATCATCCTTTTGTGGTGCTTGACATTCCATTTCCATAACAACTGTAATTGGCGCGCCTACTGTTCTAGCAGTCCCTGTTCCCTATTATAACTTATGGCGCTTTCCATTTGTCAGAACTGGCCGGCCGGACCTGTCATTTTGACAATGAAATAGGCTTTTTCCAAGGGTTTTTGCCGAAAAACCATCTCCTTCCTGTCCACTAGTTAGGATTTGACCAATCTGCCTGGATAGTTTTGATTAATAGTGAAATTCTCATTACGTCGGGAAAGGACTGGCCTTCCAGTTCTGACAAATGGAAAGCGCCCTTAGCTTCTTGTGACGAGTAGAGTAATCTTTCAGGGCGAAGAGCGATCTAAGTGACCATAGCGGGGCATTCGGCCCTGCCCCATAGCGGGCATAAAGAAACCAGGCTTAAGGAAAATAGACTCTGATAAATGCAGTGATGTGATGATCATTTGCAGTTGAAGATGACCATGGATGGCGGTGATTCCACTACAGAATTTGTACTTGAAATCTCCGTATTTAAAGATCAGGAATACTTGCTCCCTTACGGCATCAGGGATTTTCCATTGAAAGTGGCTTTAAATAAGCCCCTGTATGTGCAGGTATAATAGTATTTTCCTATTATTTCAATATACTAAGTGGAGTTAAGAATTAGACGGCTGTAGATTACACGAATAGGGACTGTACCCACGAAGTTATCGTAGTTTAGCCTTTTTTTCTTTCGCCTTTGAAAACGTACCTGGTGTTGCTTGGGTAATTGTTTGAGTGTTTCATCTTTTTTTTCTTTTAGCCAATAGAGCGTTTTCACTCACGTGGCCAGTAGCTATGCTAATTCATTGGAACAAAAGAAAGTTTTTACATAAGAAAAAACATAAAAATTCCCACAGGGTTGTCTTGGTACACCATCATGGCTGCCGTTTTATTGTTTTGAAACACCAATATGGCTGCCGTGCCGCCATGTGAAAACGCACTTAAATGCGTTTTTTCGTGGTGTGGATAATTTTTTATGCCGCCAGGGGGTACGCGACAGGTAAAACCCCTTTCGGCAAACATTACACACAAACGTTCGGTCCTGGGTGTGATCAGGTATTTTTAAGTGGATTGACAGAGTGACCGACTTGTGCTATTGACCACTACTGAACATTCCATAACATACCATAATGCTCTTTGTTTGTTACCCCAAAATTTTGTATAAGCAATGTTTTCAGTTTCTCTTGGAGCCATGTTAACTCCAAAGAGAAAATGAAGACAATGTTTATGCAAAATTTTGAAGTGACCAACAAAGAGTACTATGGTATGCCATGGCATTTTCTGTAGTGGTCAATTACACAAGTCGGTCACTCTGTCAATCCACTTAAAAATACCTGATCACACCCAGGACCGAACGTTTGTGAGTAACGTTTGCCGAAAGGGTTTTACCTGTCGCGTACCCTCTGGCGGCATAAAATTATCCACATCGCGAAAAAACGCATTTAAGTGTGACGAATATGAGAAAAGCTTCAACTGGTCGTGCTCCCTCGAATGCATCTTTTAATGGGTATTAGGGTGGCAAGAACCCTTGGCACCTTTAATATCCATTTTGTTTCATTGATTTTACAGCTTGCTGTGGATTCACCTGACAACCGACTTGAACTTCGAGAAGACAAGTGTTATGCCACGCCCACCCAGGATCCTGACGACAACATGAAGTATGACATTATCCGACAGAGGTAAGTTAATTGAAGTTAATTGGAGCTGATAAATAGGGAGTTAGTCGTTTTGAAATACACCTTCTATAAACAACCCTCGTTTTATTAATATCACCACTATTATATTTATTTTTATCATTATCATTATCGTTAGCGTTATTAATAACAATTATTCACCGAGGTGGAGGAAGCTAAATATGCACCACTAGCCACCGACACTGAGGTGAATAATTATTTTAGTATATATAAAAACAGCGAGATAATTGATCCAAAAATGATGATTTTTAACTCATTGATTGCTGCCGACGATTATAATTTTGGCGCGCATGTGACCGCAGCCGCCGTCGCGTTTTCTTGCCCATAAACATAAAAACTTTTGAAGGCATTTTTTTAGGTGTTGCAGAGACATTTCTTTAAAAGAGTAGTAAATTATTTCTGTATTTGAAACCATTCTGTTAAAACGCATTTCATTTAGTTATTTATGAACTTGTCAGCAAATGAAAGTAAAGAAAGACTTCATTCGCATTTGTAAATAAGAAACTTTTTCACCGGTCTCATCGATAAATACCGATGCCATACCGGATGTTGTCGCCTTCTTCGTTTTTTTCGGGAACAGCTTCTTCGTTTATTTGTGAAATTTCTTCGCTTGTTACGGCAGCAAACCGGGAAGCCATTTTGCTCATAACTTACGCGAGTTTGAATAGCACTGGATAATTCGAGTTTGAGTAGCCAATCAGAACGCGCGAAAAACACTATCCACTGTTTTAGTATATACGTATTATTATTATTATTATTGAAAAGTTAATTATTACTGTTTAAGTTCTTACGCCTATTTGCTTAGTCCTCAGTTATGAGAGGTTTCGAATCACGATTACAGCGAATGGCAACGTCTGTTTGTACCACGTAACCATTATTTTTTTCTTTTTCTTTTTTGCTTTACTTATCGATCACTATTTAGTACACCTATAGATAAAAATATATACATAGTGTTTTCCCTTTGGTTTAATCCATAGTAAACCACAATTCTTCACGCACACTGATCAATTGTCCAGAACTGATACGCTATTCTAAACCAAAACCTTCTAGTCTTCATACTTTGCCACCACAGGTAGCCCAAGCTCGAAATATGAGCATCGGCGAGCATCGGCATTGTTGCGTAACATTCAAAATACATGGGAAAAAACCTATCGTTTCTGTAACCTACGAAAATGAAAGGATTTCAATAAAAAAACAGCTTACCTTACTTAAAATGTGTGTTACGTCTCTCCTGTGTGGTCCACGGGCCGATTTCTGGCCGTTTAGAAAACCGTTAACATAAAAACCCATAAAACGGCCATAAATCGGCCCGTGGACCACACATTTTGAATGTTACGCAACAATGCCGATGCTCGCCGATGCTCATATTTCGAGCTTCGGTTACCTGTGTTGCCACAGACTACACTGCTTGGAAACCCTATCCTTGTAAGCTGGACTTACTTATATACCCATTATAACCGGTATGTGGCATTACAAACAA
This sequence comes from Porites evermanni, assembly GCA_942486025.1. Lineage (NCBI taxonomy): Eukaryota > Metazoa > Cnidaria > Anthozoa > Scleractinia > Poritidae > Porites > Porites evermanni. The sequence continues at coordinate 81,941 of CALNXI010001304.1, forward strand.
TCTAATTAACACCTAAAAGAACGGTATTCCTTTTAGCTGCGCTGTAGATTCGACAGTTACATACTATGATGCTCCTCGTGGGGTCAGGCGTTTTAGCTTCGACACTTTCCAATTCAGCGGAGACTATGGAAATTTCGTTTACCTCCATTGCAACTTGGTAGTTTGCAACGCGTCCGAGCCGACCTCACGCTGCTCTGTGAACTGTCTGAATCTGGAATTTCCCAGAAGAAAGCGGGATACGGGGAACGAGAAAGGAGTGGCAAAGGCAGGACTCACTGAGGGACCTTTCATTTTTCAGCGGGAAGCAGATATGGGCGCCAGATATAACAATCAAGGAAAAGGTATTGTCTAAAGTAGCCTCCCACGCAGACTTTCTTAGTGGTTCGTTTGATTGTTAGTAACTGAAGACACATTGCATGCGAGTTGTTGTCAATATGTTCGCTACTTGGAGAATGAACTTGGATTTGACTTATATCTTATTTGCAACCCAGGATGCCTTGTCTCACCATACATTTATCTTTTAAACCAGATATCTTTGCTTTTACATTTTTTATGCGTGAAACATGATATACATGTGAATGCTTGCAGGCCTTATTATTATTAGCAATTATTGAATGAGGCTGAGTGGGGTGTGAAGAAATCAATAATTGCGTTATCATTCATTCAAAATATTTCTAAGCTCTTAACTAGTTTACCTTCTCGTAGACTCTCTTCAAAACTTTGGCCTATTCCTCGGCACGGTTTCCATGATATAACCCGAAGTTTTCCCTTGCAGACACTCCTCACATTCTTGTATTTAATTTCTTCCGTTCAGTTTGTTAGAAATTTAGCTATTTCGCCTTCGGATAGCCGTGAATGCCATTTCAGTGCCGGATCCAGACCTTGAGATAAGCGAGGTGGGGCGGTCATCAAGACCCTTAGACCCTGTTTACATGGAGTGGGGGACCCCGGTCTAGTGGGGTAGGTTTCTTTTGTTTTGTGTCCTCCAGAGCGTGAAAACAAAAGAAACCAACTCCACTAGACCGGGGTCCCCCACTTCATGTAAACAGGCCCTTAGATAAGGGAAAGTGGGGGAAGGGGGGCTGGTCCCCCAATTTTTTTCCCTTTTCATTTCCCCTAAAAATAGGCTAGGCTGCACAGACTGGGCTGCTGCGCCTGGAAACGAGGTTGATCGATGATATATCATAATTTTAATAAACCTTCGCATCGATGATATATTTCCCGCATCTCCCAAATATGGTAAGCGTCAGTTGGTTATGAAGTAATAGCCGGGAAAATGGAGCCAAACCGGAAAAAGGCGAAATATTTTGAATGAATAGTGAGCATTATTAATTTTAGGGTGTCAGTAACAGTGGAATTGCTCGGTTATAAACGAAACATTTTTATCGGACATTTTTTTTTCTCACGTAGATTCAACCTTCAATATTACTACAGTGTCGGTGATCGCTATGGTCGTTTTCTGTGCTATATGCCTCGGTATCATTGTTTACCTGAAGTTAAAGCCAGCTCAAAGACCAAAGGAGTATCTACCACCGGATCCAGACAGAGAGACATACATTTAGATGCCAGGTTTCTGCTGCCTAATGCATTGTGTCTATGACTTCACTTTTGAAACTTAATAAAGAACGTGCAAGTTTGGTTCAAAAATGCAAAATCCGCAAACTTGCGAGGAAGGGTTAGCAAACCACACTCGCTTTCTCTGTTCATGTACTTAGCTGTTCTATATTTTTTCTGTTTCTTTTTTTAGTCGACTTTTTATGCGTAATCATTGTTATGTTTGCGAACAAATCTCCACATCGTAAATCTCAATGACAAATCTCCATTGTCAATCAAGAAAGGAAGCGCACAAAATACACAAAGTAAAAGTCTCGATAGTAATGCAGCTGGGCTCCTGGCACTGGGCTTTGTTCGTTGTTCTTTGCGAACGCAGACGTATATCCGGCCGTCGCTCCTCTCAGCCCGAAAAGTAACAGAAAGAGTTTGGCGGCTCGGATTCGCAGGCGTTACTCATTTTCGGGCGGGTGGAGAGAGGCGACGATCGAAAATACCTGTGCGTTCGCTGGCTGTATTCGTTGTGACACTTATCGGCAGCTAACTTTATTTGAAAATAAATGTTCGTTTGCATTAATGCTTTTCATATGTCGTATAATAAACTATACTGGTACAGTTGAACTACTTTACAACGGCCACTTTGGGGACAGAAGAAAATGGCCATTGAACAAGAGTGAACGTAGGGACTGTCCGTCCCCACCCCCCCACCCCCCCGCAAAAAAAAAATGGCCGTTGGAGAGAGGTGGCCCTTAGGTGGACTGTAATCATCATCATCATCATCATAGTGATAATACTTAAAACATATCCAAGTCTACTGGAGAAATCGTCTTATACTGAATTTCACGCCCCAAAATATGACTGACTCAAATGGAATGTAATTTCGAAACCTTTGTTTTCTCGGTTTTACTCGCACACCGTCAAAGACATTTCAAATGCACTTCCAGAATGTACAAAGTCATTATCTTAGCTTTAGGCATTTATTGCCTTAAAGGAATTTAGACATTTTTCTTTCTCGGGTATTCAGTTTACTTTTTAGCTGTTCGACTCTATTCAGAAGAAACGACAACGCGAGGTCCCTAGGGCAAAATCTCGTCTGCGCATGTACTTATTATCAATGCACCGCCATAATTGAAAACCTTTCCAACGATACATGATTTGACTACATTCGAGAGAATTTTGGCTCGGGAAATGGCATTTCACAGTAACTACTTATGGTATTTAGCCATATTGGCGTGCTTATGCTTGGCAAAGCGGAGGGAGACGATGAAGCGCTGCAGGAGCTGCAGGAGCAGAATTGCCTTCTTTTACCTACGGAACAAACAAGTGAGGTAAGACTGGAACGTATGTGAAGATTTTTATCGTCACGATGAATTAATTATTTTTAAAAAATTAGTAAGAGGTAGAAAGCAACTTGATAGTTGATATTATTAAAAGTACTCATTAAGTCTTCTAAAACAGCGAAGAAAGCTAAGCAGATTCGAAAAGTTACATAGACAGCCTGAGACATTCAATCAACTCTGACTTTCCTGTCTGTGAAATATCCTGTCTTTCGGGTTTAGTGTCTGCGCAATTTCAGCAATTCTATTAACACAAAATTGCCCTTTCGGACAATGTAGATAGATTTCGACCTTTGTTGCGGATTTTAGAGTTTTAAATATAGCGCGACAAGGCCTGTTTTAATTCATTTGTTTAATGATATGTGTACACGGTGTCAAAACAAGGCAAAGGAGGATGAGGAGGATCACTCAGTTCTTGCAGCTATAGTCCCGAGTATAGTGCAAAAGGTGCTAGAGCAGTCAGGTATCCGTCACCAACAATTGTTAATTATTTGCTGCGGTTCTAAGACTAGCAACAAATTATTGTTTTCACGGTTTCAACTTATCGACAGCTATCTGGTGCAGCAGTAAATGAACGACTCATTGCCTTTATTGTTCGCCGTTTCAACAATGGGGAATAGGGAAAACCTGAATTTAAAACGCTTTCCGAAAGAAAATTTCCTGTCTCCAAAAGGCATTTAAGAAAGCAAGCTGCAAAGAAGGAAACTCCCTGGGAACTCGGGCCAAAGACCAGGCATCGATCGGCTGAATTCCTCGTTTTTTTTGGTTTCACCCCTTGACCTTTTGGCCGTTATGTTGATACTGATGTTGACAAGTTTGCCTCACATGGACGACACCAAATTTCAGTAGACAATCGAGCGGGCATGGGCAGAAGAAAAACAAATGTCCCGTGCCTTTGTTAGGAGAGACTTTGATATGTCAATGATAATTATTACATATCATAGTTTATAAAATTATAATTTAAACTATTGAGCTCACTCAGATCGCTACAAATCACGCACGAACACATATAAAGCCATGTATAGCCTATTGCAACTGCCACTATTTATGGACTGGAAAAGTTGTATTTGAGTCAATGAATTAAAGTTAAAGCTTTGAAAGCTTTGTGGCTTTCCAGTATCTAATACTGTACCAGCAATTAACGGCTTCTCGCATTCTGTACAGTGAACAATGAAATTCTTTCATCACTTATTCGTGTGTTTCGTTTTTGAAGTATTTATATTGTTCAACTAGGGTTTGTGTTAAAGGTCTGTGTTTATTGTTATCAGTTTTCCACCATTAAAATGCCATCAATGAGGGGACTATAGCCCTTGAAGAACTAAAGGGAAGGACTAAGCGAAATTCACCACCAGCATTTCGAGAAAACAGCTCTCGAAAAGGACTTGCTATGACACTTAAATTGTCTGGTATCCACTTGAAAATTATAATTAAAAACTGCGTTGAGCTCACGCACCTTGCTACAAACCACGCCAACAAACACATGCAGGTACCCATACACATGCAAGGCCATGTATGGCCTTCATTGTTCTTCTTCTTTCTTCGGGCATTAACCAAACACTACCGCGAGGCGTCAAAGCAAGTCATCAATAGCTTCAAGTTTACTGACTTTACATGCTTGAATTCTGCCTTTGCTTCAAAAATGAGTAACAGGCACTTGTCACGCACCTGAGAATCATGAGACTACGGAGATTACACGTACGGAGACGCGTGCGATGATTACATGCGCGCACCGCATGCGAGAACACGGCACGCGAGACTCGAATTCAAGTCTCGCACGCGATTGTTTGTCCACAATGAGGTTTTGAAATAGTGGCGATAGAAGATTTGTAACAGGATGCTGTGTGAACGCCCCATTATCAGAATTATTGGCCAAATCCTTCTATTCCTAAATAAGATCGCTTCTCAACTTACGTCTAACGATCTTTCGGTATGGCGGTTCTTTGTAGCCTGACCTCACATGCACACACTTAGAAGCTATCAGTTCATCTGTACCTATTTACAAAATCTTTCGTTCAGGGGATCATTGCTATGCCTCGCAAATAGCACACTGTAAAAACCTTTTATCATTTTAGCATTCCTTTATACTGAATCTGTGACAGACAAGGGGGAAAGCCTTGCGTTACGACAGTCCACAACCACGACACATTGCAGTCTTCATCACGGAATTGCAGTCTTAAGACTATTTAGTCTTCATTATAATGCAGCTTGTGTCATTGCCAAGAAGCAAAATATTATCGTAAAAGGTTTAAGGTTTAAGCTCTATTTGTTGGCAACCTTCATACATCGTACATAGTCTTGTAATTGCAAAATATATATCTATATTTAAGGCAAAAGGAAACACAGCAAGCTCTGATGAGCTTTTTAAAGGTTCCCCAATGATTTCTTTACATAGTTGAACATTAAAAAGTTGGCATAATGAGTATCACTTTACATGTTAATTATGGTATCAAAGAGTATTTTTCGCTGATTGTACATGTGTAAGATACTCGTGACATAATTTAGCTCCTTGCGCTTTGCTGCGTTGGAGACCGGAAATTATTAACTCCCGCTACTTTTCCAAAAGCAGGAAACGAGAACTGACGAATGTACTAGATGCCCATTACGTACATATCTGCAAATGACAGAAACAACTCACGCGATTTTGCGTGGAAATGAACCATTTTAAATATGCTTGTATTATCGATGAAAAATTTTATTTCTTCACACCCGGCGCCAAATGCTACGTCAACATCAACGTGGGCAAAGCTCTCTCCGCTTGAGTCCTCATCAGTGTATCTTTCCGTCTGAGACATCTGTCTGTGTCCCTGTGCCCGTTTCATGTTCTGATGTTCTGTGATCTTAGCTTATTGAAATATACAGCATTTCCCCGGAAGAGGCGAGGCAAATTCAGGGATAAACACACTAGGCACACGATCTAAGACAATCTAGCAATTGATATCTTACGTTGACCCGTCAGTGTTTTGTTACGTTGATAGCATCTGACATATGGACTGAAACAATTTTCTAAGTGCCGCCCTCTGCAAAATAAACTTAGCTGAACTGCTTCCGTTATCTTTGTTATCTGGCGTCCTTTGATCGAGAAAGCGTGAGCAACGACAGCGAACAAGACAAAGCGACGGAAGAACTACTTGAAAGTCCCGGAGGCTCACGACAAGTCGTTCGGACAGCATACGCCTTCTGTGTTAATGATAACAACTACAAACAGCTTCAAACTGAGTCAGATTGGTCAGGCAGAGTCCCAGTTAACTTAATTTCACAAACGGTGGTAAACGGTATGCGTTCACTGAAGGCATCGTCTCCGGTGCAGTTGCTGCTGGCTGTCCTGCTTATTTCAGGTGCGTAAATTTTTGTTCGCGAAAAATAGGCTTTGTCTTAAACTAGCATACCTTACTCAATGCGCGACCTTATCGTCACAGATAAAGGTGCGCAAACGTGTCTTTAATTAGGTTAACGATGTAACTGATTACTTCTTACGAAAACTGGAAACTTATTAGTGTCTTCTTATGTGAATTTCACACGTTGAGAAATACCCGTGCAAGAAGATTCATTTTTTTTTCTAAACCTAAATGACTCATTCATGTGATGTTTTGGCTGCAACAGTCACGTTCAGCGACAAGATTATCTTTTTAGTGGACAAATTTGTGACAGTGTAGCGATTAAGTGCCTAGATGATATTCGGGCAATTTTTAAGCTCCCAAAGGGGGAGATGGATCCCAAGGTTTATCCCCATGCTAAAAGTCCCATTGAGCGGATCTATTGACAAACCTGTTTACAGTAAATTAAACAGCTTTTCGTCCCTTGATTTGATTCTCTGATCCGGGAGCAAATGTCACTGAAAGACATTTAGCCAAATTAAGATCACGAACTATTCAGATGCGTTTTCAGCAAGACAAATTTATGTCAGTATGGCTTAAAGATGGGTGTTCGGGTACCTTTTATGTTTCCAAAGGAGATTTTGGAACCACGAGGATTATCCCCATTCTTAATGTATTTACCAATCTGTTTATAGAAATCAGCTTTTCGTCCATTGATCTGATCCTTTTAAAAGTTGGAGTAACTGTCATTAAATTAAGGACATTTTGCTAAATTTAAACCTTTACATGTCAGTGACTGACTTTAGTGGTTTCTCGGGTCGCTCACAAGGGTCAAGACAGTGATTGTCCCTTATTCGAGCCCAAGAATAAACAGATGTTAGGAATTGATCCGCCACACAGGTTTTGGCTCCTTTACTACAGTTGATCTCTCATTCAGCACGCTTTTCTATATATAACTAACACTCGGTCTGCTCTCTACCGCTCTTCGGTACTGACCGGGAGTGTGATCTGTTTATTTCCGGAAAAGTGCTTGCAAACATCAACGACAATTTTCGCGTCTCATAAGGTCTAGGTCGCGCAAAAGCTTGATGGCTTACATGTATATCTACAATCTTGGATAAAATAAAATGGAACAGCAAACCCCCTTCCCCCCCAAATCAAGGATGAAGCCGCGCAAAGGGCAAAAACGCGCCATTTTCCCATCCTTGATTTGGGGGGAGGGGGGTCTAGGTTTTCCATTTATTTTGTCCAAGATTGTAGGTCCTTCTAATACGGCAACACCTCCTGATTGACAGATACAATTATGACAATCAAGGCTTTCAGGAACGACTTACTTCCAGAGTTTTGATGGTGTCAACTTTTCGGGAGTCCGAAAATTGGGATTATCTTATGCAGCAGGCATGGATCTCTTAGGGGAGAAACACACCTCCATCTCCCACTGCTGCTCTGGCAGACGTTGTCACATAAACGTTTCTTGGCGGCTGTGTTTTAGATATCTTTTTAATCAGCCGTCTTGCTTGAAGTATTGCAGTGGGTTTGCAAGGTGACAAACCAAGTGCCATGAGATAAGACACTTCGCAGCAAGCCATCTCTTTACTGAAATCATTGAAGTTTAGTTCTGATTCATCAGTTCATGTCCCGCCATTGACAGCAGAATTTTAATCAGAATACTTTGTTAAATCCCACCATCAACAGTAGTAACGAGGATAACAAATACACTGCTTGGTTCTTCAAGTTAGTGTATTCGTTCTACAGATTTCGTTCATATGGACTAGAATTTAGCGCCAGTTACATTTAACTACGTATACAATCAAAACCCCCAAATGAACAATTTAGAAAAAAAAATAATACGGACTTTTCAGAAACACTTTTCAGTGATTTTTGAGAGAAATTAAGAGAATGACAGCTATATCGTAGCATGGCTGGATGTTTAGAATTGAGAAATGACGAATGTATAAAAACAAATAACAAGCTACATTAGAACTAGAACACTTGCAATTCAAACTTTGAATAATTTTAAACATCTAACTGTTCATGATTAGTGAAAAGTCGCCCATAAGAGGGGCCATGGCACCGAGCTATTTGAGGCAATTTAAGTATTTACCAATTATCACAGAATTGAATCAAATACTTCAAAAATAGCAATAATAGTCATGGTAAAAGAACATAAGAGAAGTGCCCGAAATGGGCTAAACAGATGATAGGCAAATTTCAAAAAAGCGGGTCTCGCTTTTTTCTCGACTTTTCCACGTTTGCCTTTCTTGTCATTAAAAAAGATATGTCTTAAAATCCTTGGGAGTCGTCTATGTCTGTAATTTTGTGCTGATTTTTCTTTCACCGATTGGTAATAATAACGGAAATAAAAAGATCATTGAAAATACCCTCACGTTTCCCCTCTTAAATAAGGTGCTAATGTGTCTGACTAGAATTCATGGCCAGAAAGATCAAGAGATTTCATAGAAGCTGCTAAGTCCCTTATTGTTTTCTAGGGCATCTTTAGGGACCGGTCATTATTTATCGCCTGGGGGGGAGGGGCGGATGATTTTAGGGGGGATCACTTGATTNATGGGGGGGGGGAATCGCGAAAGTCATCAAACGTTATTAGGGGGGATCACTTCAGTGAAAAAAATAACGTTCAGATGGGGGGGGGGGGTTCGGCTAAGTTTCACCTTGTTTAGCCCCAAATCCTCCGTCCCCAAATCCCCCAGACGGTAAATAATGACCGGTCGCTTAAGCCAAGTAGTGGGCCGATCATTTAGCTACTAGCTGTCCCAGGCCTTAGTTCTAGCCAGTGTAGCCAGTGGTTCTTCCCTATCTAAAGCAACATTTGGACAATTTACATTGTCACCACCTATTTTAGTCTAAATAGAAAAGGGTTTTGATTTTTGAACGGATTTGCTGGATAGATACCACAAGCTCTCTCGGCTGTCTGTGTTGCGCCGATACTTGAAAAAACCGCTTTTGTCACCTTTCCACACCTAACTTGCCCCGGAACAAACAAGGAACAAAAAACTCATCACCCTCTTAGGTTTGCTGTGTTATTGCATTACGTAAGACTATACCTTTCATAGAGTTTTCCAGAGGGAAAACAACAGTTAATTTTTGCGTCCTCCCACGAAGCTTCCTGGCGATTTCATTGGCTGCGTCTCAGGAAACCAAATAGACAACTCCTGATTTAGTGACTCATTATATACCAGTTCCACGCTTAAAAATCATAAGTTAATCTAAACAAGTAGCCTGCGTTGCAAGCGTTTCCGTTTGGTTTCGGGGCAAAGAAAGACCGAGGAACAGGATTCTCGGTTTTGGCCGCGCGAGAAATGAAACAAGAGCCAAAAAATGAAACCCCCTCCCCGCTCTTTTACTTGCGTCATTTTTCGCGCGGTCTTTGACTCTTGTTCCTCGTTCTTTGTTCCTAAACCGCACGGAAACGCTTGCTACGCAGGCTACTAAACAAGCGATCAACATTAGCGGGTAATATTACACTGTTAGAACTGATTACTTAGACTTTGTCTTTACATTGAATATTATCCAGGTCAGAAATTTAGCGGGAGATAGTTGCTAAGATAATCAGTCATAGACAGTGCGTAAACAAAGCGAAGTTGACGATATATTTACCATAAGTCCAAAATTCGAAATTCAGTACTGAATACAAAGGAAAGTATGTAACTCGGGCCCTAAGAATGTCCGTTGTCCGTATTAACCGTTGTCCCTATTAAACGGGTTAATTTCAGCGAAAAAAATACGAGTTTTTCGTGGAGAGTATTATCAAAAGTGACCGTTACATGGGTGTTCGTATTACGGGAATGACCGTAGACCTGCAGACCCAAGTCTGCAGGGTACAAGTCTGTAATGGAGGTGGCCCTGATGTCTGCAAAATTCATTTACTTAATATCCTATGTACGGGTAAGGGCGTGCTGTCACTCCTTTGGAGTGAGGATTTCCCCAGAATTATTTTTTTTAATCATTTTTTCTTTATCCTTGCAGCTCTTTTAGTTTTACCAGAATCCGTTGAAGCAGATGAATGTCCTGAATTTCCTAAACAACATTCTGTGCAATGTCCTCCACATTCAGCTGCGGACCAATGCAAGTATGATGCAGACTGCCCTGAGTCTGGAAATCAGTGCTGTTTGATCGGATGCCAGAAGATGTGCCTTAACCCTAAGGCTATTAGAGAGGCAATCAGCGGTAAGAGAGCGTATCAGGACTGAAAAACTTCATCGAGTTCTTTTCAGGGCTTTCCGACTTTATACTAACTTGCCTCATTCCCAGTGATTTAACTCTAACATAACTTCTAAATTCTAGCCAGGAGGCGATGTTGATAGGATCGTTCCTGGGCAGTGGTTTTGCCCAAATTGTCTCTATGGGAGTAAGTAAAGACGCTTAATAGCAACACAAATTTGTTTGCGTCAAGGCATGTTAAGGGTAAAGGTACGTCTCACTTCCGGTTCGACGTGCGTCGCTCTAAAGCCGCCTAGGCTTAGACTCCCCCTACTGTTTAGAAGTCTCATTCCATGGACTACCGACAGCATAACCAGTGATATAGAATGGTTCCTCGAAAAACGTGTGGTCTCGCAAATTTTGACGCGATCTCGAAATCTCGGAAGCGTTTGCGATAGTTTTCAAAGTCTAATTTTCGGGTGATTTTGCGTCTCGGTGTCGAATTTTGAAACCGAGGTCTTGCTCTCTGTTCATTTGAGGTTTTACTCTTCGAACCAATTTGAAATACTCACGGCGGTTAAATCAAAACTGGAATTCTTCGAATCCTTCTCGAACGAGCATATGTATTCGATGGTGCGATGGTCGTTTTTCACCAGAAAAGAGAGGGGAATGAAATGACATGTCTTGTTTCCCTTTTTTTCGAAACAAATTTGACCTTGTATCCCTGCAGCGATGGTCACACAGTACCCAATGAAAGGTATAACCATTGATAACTTACCAAAACAGTGTTCACCCACCTTAAACCATGAAAAGTTTTAAAGAGTGGCCATATCAAACAGATAGCAACATTACCGGCCTCTGTGCCTCTAATCTCGTTTCTTTTTCTATTTAATACTAGGCAATTCTGTGTGCCCAGTACTACCTATGCCCTCGCCCTGCCCAAACAAGCCAAACGAGTGCACTGAAAATACAGATGAATGTGGCGTCACAAGAAAATGCTGCTCTGACGGTTGCAGAATGGTCTGTGCACAGCCTGTCATCGTACCCACATCGCAGCCCCCAACAACTTCCCGTAAGTTGAGTTTTAGTACTCCTCCATTGCTGGATTTTAAATTCAGACAAGATTACTCTAGACTAAAAGGGAGTTTTTACTATGCAGTTTCTGTGTAACTTTAAAACATTCAAAAATACTTTTCTGCTCTTTCTAATCGGCGAGTTTAGCATGGTAGGGTAGCAAATTTTCTTTTCTTGCTTAATGTACATGTGTTCGGTCTATAATCGTTTCTTATGATTGTTCACCCGGCAAACATGGAGACATATTTTTTTGCCGTCTGGTTATTCGGCTGTGAAATAAGTTCCATCCAAGTTTAGGGCTACCCTTTCAAAATTGCTATCAGCATGACTAAAGTGAACAAGGTCGGGCACGGCCCGCTTAACACGCGCCCATCTCCTGTTTCATAGCTCTTATTAAGTTGACCTTTCTCCTTCCCTCTTTGCAGCATGGACAACCTGCAACACCATCGTAGACGTAGCTTTCATAATAGATTCATCCGGAAGCATCGGCAGAAGAAACTATGGCAAAATAAAGGACTTTGTTAAGAACGTTGCGAGAGGTTTCCAAGTCTCGCCATCAGGAAGTAGGGCAGGCATCATATTGTACAGTAACTCTGCTTCTGTTAAAGTACATTTTGACCAACATGCTACCATAGATGAGTTCACAAAAGCTGTTGATAAATTGCCGTATGAGAGAGGTTTGACGTATATCGATAAGGCACTACGACTGGCCGCATCGGAGCTCTTTCCGAGGGCGCGAAAAAATGTGCCCTGGATCGCCATGCTACTGACTGATGGACAACAGACCAACCCTGATGGAACTGTCAATCTCCGAGCTGCGTCTGCGCCGCTTAGGCGCCAAGGAGTGCGCGTGATTACTTTTGGAGTGGGGAAGAATATCAATGTGCGTGAATTGAGACTTACTGTGGAACGTGACGAAGATGTGATACACGTGCAGAAATTTGATTACCTGCTATCTAGAGTGAAAAATTATACATCAAGTCTTTGTCAAGCCTCTGGTAAGATAATTTAATTACAGATGGGATAATGACATAGTCAGCATATATATAAAGTAAAATTTTTTTGGGCGCTTTTGAATTTATGTTTGTATTCATAATGTTCTTTAGGGTTAAATAAATCGAAGAAGTATAATTGATGTAATAAGGGGTGAGCATGAACCGTTTGTCAAGAAAGTTTTTGTCTGGCCTATGCTTTGCGAAGCCACCAAGCTAGAAACAGCAATGTTAAGAATGGTTAATGTGAAGTTCTCTGAACACATTCTCCTCATATAGGTCTGAGAAGTTATTATTTATTTATTTATTACGTCTTTTTATTTTTTTATTATTATTCTTTGTTGACAGTATTCAATATGTCGACGTGATCGTCAGGCTCTAATTTCTTTTAATATAAAAGAAAAAAAGCCCATTTTACAAGTGTATTCTCGGTGTCGCGGACTTTGAATTGAACCGAGGCTGTAATTTTTTTTTTTTATCAATAAACCTAACTGCTTTTTATGCGAACGTCGCAGTATTCTTATGCTAGGAAGCCTGTGAAGCTGATAATTTACATTTGAAATCAGACACGGTTTGAGGGGTTTGTAATTCAAAGCAATGTCACCTCCATCTTCGCCTCCATTCAAAGGCCAAGCACCAAGAAAACAAATGTTAAATGACCGATTTGTGAAAGGTACTGTAACTAAATAAATAAATAAATTCTGCGGCGCGAAATTGAGGTTTCTGGACAAATGGTCCCCTACCCTCCCTTAAGTATTAACACTAACTTCTCACTTAGGGCAAAAGTTTATTGTTACTTAGGGAAGGGGTAGGTGATCATTTACCATTTACTGTCATCATCATCATCATTATCATCATCATAATCATCATCGTCGGCGTTGTCGTCGTCATCATTATCATTATCATAATTAGATTCAACGTTAAATATTCAATGAAGATTTGGCAGCAATCGTGTGTTTTCTTTTCTTTCAAATATCAAGTGACCCAGCCTATTCATCCTGACGCTGATATCATTTTCCTCGTTGATTCCTCCACCGGCGTCTCCTCGCAAGAGTTTGTCATGGAAAAAGGGTTTGTGCGTGCAATGGTTCGCTCCTTCATCGTATCCCCTCTCGGCCCTCGTGCTGCATTTATAATTTATTCCTCCACATCTTACACCGTGGTCGGTTTTTCTAATTACAGTAGCAACGCCCACTTTGACCAGCAAATTCAGAACGCCCCTTTTCAGTCGGGTGGAAGAAGAAGAATCGACCAGGCGTTAACTCATGCGGCGACAATGTTTCAAGAAACTGGACGAGTTGGGTTGAGAATTGTCATTTTGTTAACCGCTGGCAATTATTACTTGGGGTCTGGGGCACAGTCTATATCAACCATGGTGACACGGATGCAAAGCCTTGATGCTCATATATACGTGGTTGGCATTGGATCTTATTTCACACCTTCAATGTTCAAACCCATGGTTCGGTCACCAGGCGATATCTTTGAAGTCTCGTCCTTCAATGACCTAGCAATTTGGCAATCAAGAATCGCTAGAAGTTTGAGGTTGTCTACCAATATATGTGAGTAAAATCATTAAATCCCGAAGCAGAATTTTGTTAATAATAAAAGCTTTATTTATACCGGAGATATCTATCAGTATTATACAACGCTGGTCTTAACAAGATGTCCAGTAAATAAAATTTATAATAATATTATTCTAAATTACATTTCAAAAACGCTAAAAACTGCTAAGGTAAGACTACTAAAAACCGTTAATTTAAGAGCTACTAAAAACTAACTTAAAATATTAAGAACCACTAAAAACTATAAAAAAACACTAAAAAAATCCAACTAGTTACATTGTACATTTATGGTTACTAATGTCACTGTCTCTCAGTTGTTTAAAAAGATTGAATTTAAAAGAGCCTATACTAGTTGTTTTCCTAAGTTCTGCAGGGAGTGAGTTCCAATCAATTGCACCAGCAATTTGGAAAGTCTTTCCTCCTGTAAAAGTCTTATACTATGGTACGTCGAGACTGCCTTGGCTCCGCAGATTTCTGTTTTGGAGCTTAGCTGTACTGATTAGGAAACTGTCTAGTTGCTTAGGGCAGTTTTGGTTGTTTACAATCTCAAAAGTAAAAACAAATCTGAGGAATCTTCTCCTATTGTACAGTGTTAACAGCCCTATAGTGTTCCTCATATATTGTGTGCAGGTGGTTTTGTTGGCCCTGAGAGTAACTCTCATGGCTTTGTTTTGTAGTCGTTCGAGTTTATTTGATAGGGACTTATTACATTCATGCCATACGATGCATCCATAATCGATCACTGGGAGGATTGTTTCTTTGTAGATCCGCAGAAGTATTTTTGTGTCTAGAAAGCCAGCAAGTCTATTTAAGACTGCTTTTTTTGGTGAAACTCTTTCAATTAACTGTGATATGTGAGGTTCCCTGTTAAGACGGCTGTTCCTTAACCGTCACTCTTAGGTATTTGAAGGTCTCAACCACATTGAGCTTATTGCTATCAGCACTCGACATGGGAGCCTTCGTTGCCACGATCATTGCTTCTGTTACTCCATTCCAGAATACCTCAAGTTCAACTTGCAAAGTTAACAAATTTTAACAAAGAGTGGAGAATGAGGGTTCGAGTTACCCGCGGACTGAATTGAAACTCGTGAACCTTACTAACTTAAATCGCATTTTTTCCCTATCTCTCCCTCTCTCTCCCTCTCCCTTTTTTCCTAATTTCATTCGAGTGTTTTTGCACGTTTACGATGAGAGGTAATATTAAAGTGAGCACTTATGGTCACTTTTTTGAGCTATGATCGATAGTGAACAGGTTCGTAACAAACCGTAGATAGCTCTCGTACAAACACGCACAACAACGAATTTGTTGTATGTATACTAATCTCTTACTATTGCTTAATCAGGGTCCGTTAATTTAACATTTATCAGAAATCATATGACCAGGCCTTCTTGATAACGTTGTTTTTCATCTTTTCTGCAGATAAATACGAACCTGCTTACTGGAGTGCAGACGTGATATTTTTGCTGGACTCATCGGGCTTCGTTTTGGCGAAGAACTTGATCTTAAAGAAGAACTTTGTTAAGCTAATGGCACGCCTTCTTAACCTGGAGAACAACCGAACTCGCGCGGCACTCTTTGCCTTTGGTGACAATCCCGAACTGCAGATCAGCTTTGATGGCTATGAAGACCGTGAAGCATTCGATGCTGCCGTTAACAAGGTTCCTCATCTACAGGGAAATCGCCGCATCGATAAAGCATTTAAATCGGCAGCTGATCTGTTGCGCAGTAAATCTCGCCCAACGGTTCCCAGTTACGTTGTTCTGTTGACAACCGGGACACAGACACTAGAATCTGATACCCGCTCTCTTGCTGACGCCTCACAAGAAATTCGAAAATATGGTGGTAGAATTTTTGTCGTTGCTGTCCTTACGGGTGGATATAAAATAAGTGACTTTTATGCAGCAGTTCAAAGACCTGAAGATGCGGTCTCCTTGTCATCATTTGTAGAATTACTTCCGCGTGCGCCTTCCATCGCGGCACGTATGATTGCATCATGGAGTGAGTAGAAATTTTATTGTTTTTGTTGCTTCCCAGAAAAGTAATATAATAAACTTTATCTTTTCTATTAGGAACTATCCTGGGTTTGACTGTTGTTAGTTTTGAAGCTAGTGCGCTCATTTAGTCTTAACGAACTGGCATCCTCAGAGTTGGATACCATGCTGGATCATAGCAAGCGCAATGTGCATACAGCCAAACCTGCATTTGGGGGTCATCCTTGAGGAATGGCCAACTGACCGTTTAATACAGGTTTGACAAACCTATGTGTTTGTCAGGAAAATAAAGATGGTAACAAAGCAAAACATTTATAACCCGACAAATTTGCTTAAATGTGGTATTTCTACCTCGCTTGTTGTACTAAAAGAATGAGGCAAAAGACCACTGAATGCCATGCATAGTGTATCTATTGCACTTGTATGCGACATCTTGACATAGTGGCTATATAATAGAGATGAAGAAAAAGAAATAACTCGTTGAGACTAAGGAAAGGGTGACCGCAACAGCGTAAAAAAATGCACTTCATTTGATTGCAATGCATTTTAAAAGAACGAAAGGACTAAGTAGGGACACTATTTTTACGTCTCCTGCTGGACACGGGACGGTATTTCACGTGGTCATCCAAGCCACGCGAAGGTCTAGCCATTTGCACGGCAAAGGCAGTTCCTTCATTTCTCCGGTATTTTTTTGTCCCTGAGTATTTGTCCGGCCCCGGGAATCGAACCCGCGACCTCCTACTCTGCAGACAAGCGCTCTACCGACTAAACAGATGTGACTGCTTAATAGAGGTCAATTTTACAGTGATTGAGGGAAATAATTTTCAGGACTTGAGAAAGTGACGGCTGCTGAACGCATAATGCAGCATTTTTCTTGACTATGTTTTGTATTATCTTCTATCAATGGTATATTAAGGATATCTTTCTTGTTCCCTGGCTTTTGCCTAGAAAATCACTCTTAAGCTAACAATTAATGTTTAATTGCCCGATTTAATCCATCTTTTTTTTCCTTTTTTTGCTTTACAGGAGCACCAGCGAGGTCGAGCTTTGCCGCCGATATCGTTTTCATTGTCGATTCGACTTCTGTTGTCACACCTTTTCAGTTCACTAGGGCAAAACGATTTGTTAGGATAATATCCGAGTATCTTAACATCTCTCCTGGTAAATCCAGGGGTGCAATGGTAACGTTTGGTGAAACACCACTGATTGACTTTAGTTTTGACTCGTACAAGTCCACCTCTGAATTCCACGAAAAGGTCTCAAGTACTCCTTTCATGGGTGGAAAAGCTTCAATAAGTAGCAGCTTGAGGGTAGCGGGAACTCTGTTCTCTGCTGCACGCGGCTCGTATCCATGGATTGTTATTTTTGTCACCCCGTGGAGACCAGATAACATTGGCGACAGTGCGAGCTTAGAAAATGCTGCCCGTCCATTACTAAATCGCGGAGTATGGTTGTATGTGTTGTCTATCCACGAGAACCCGTATGTTGGCTGGCTACGTCCAATGGTCGTTGATCCGAGTGATGCGTTTTCGGTTGTTTCTTACAGGGATCTGCCTGCCAGTATTGGACCTCTTGCTAGTCACATAACGAATGACAATTGTAAGTATATAAATGGTGGAAATGCAAATTATCGTGCTTTGTTTATAGTAGTGGACTTGGTGCTCTGGCTTTTTTCAGGCACTTCAATTCTTAAATTCATTCAATTCTTGATTTATCTATACTAAAGGGGAAATTTACACACAATAATGTTAATGATAATGACAATAATAATGAAAGATAATGAGTAAGACTAAGGCTAAGGCTATGAAGTTGTGTTGTTTAAAATGGTGCGGTGTCCAAAGTATCAAAAAGTGGCAAGAGCTTTCTAGTTGCACACGGCTATGTTCAGTTAAATGGGAGCAAAAGAAAAGCAAACTTTAAAATGCTGATGATCAGAGCGCGACTGAAACCCGATATATTTTGGTTGCACGCGCAGGTCCGACGCGCTAACTTCTTAGCCATGCCTCCTTTTGTTCATAATCTTATAAGGTTTAAAGAAGTTCTTCAAACTACTAGTCTCTCTTACCGAGAAAGGGTAAAGAAATGATAAAAGCAAGATGCCCACGAATCCCACCTGGCGTCGATACCATATGTGTGCCAATGTGTAATTTTGTTGTTGACTCTCTTTCTTTTTCTATGACGGTTTCCTCCGGATAAACTCTGTTTTTACCGCGTTTTTGCACCGCACGATGAACAGTTAAATACGCAATCACTTAGCTAAGCTCTCTTTTCTTTTCTTTTGTCATTTTGTTGTTGTTTTTGTTGTCTTTTTTTTGTTTTGGCTTTGTTTTCAGGTCATGCCGTGTCTCGCTTCTCTGAAATCTGCAGCCATTTTAATACTGTTTGCCCTTTTGCTTTCTTCAGATCGTTACGGAACGTCTTCCTTTGAGCTGGACATGTTATTCATTTTGGATACTTCGTCTGGAGTCAGTTTAGAAGACTACGATATACAAAAAACTTTTGTTCAACGCATCACAATGCATCTTGGTATATTTAATAGACAATCACGTGCTGCTGTTGTGGCTTACGGGGCTAATTCCTTTGTAGTGTTTAGCTTCGGGGGCTACAATTCCAATTTAGAGTTCGCAAGACTATTAAAAGAGGCACGTATGTTTGGAGGGGAACGCAGAGTCGATAGAGCCTTAGACACCGCGTCAGCGGTGATGTTAAATGCAAGATCATCGAAGCCAAAAGTCGTCTTGCTAATTACGGCGGGGAAACAAAGCAATGCGTCAGACGTTAGACCTCTCAAAGATGCTGTTCTGCCTTTACGTCATCTGGGTGCCTGGCTATACCTGATCGCCTTTGGACAAGAGGACGCCAGCGATTTTCTACAAGTAACTATTAAACCGACTGATATTTTCTTCTCCAGGTTCTTTTCTGGCCCTGCTGTCTATGGTTACATAGCTCCTGTGGCCAGACACATAGCAAACACATCAGGTAAAAAAACCCTCTACTTCTCTAGATTTTATTACATTGTGCCTGATTAGTGTGAATGAAAGGGCAAGTTGCCAATTGGGAAAAGGGCAGATTTAAAGGTCGCTGCGGCGTAACAGCGTTGGAACCCGTTTATAGGGCGTATCTTGGTTAGTCCGCTTGTGTGTGTTGGTGTGTGTATTGTTTAGTATCTTTTCAATATTTTATATTACGTTATTTGGTTCCTGTGCCCGACTTTCAGGGCTATATGGAAGACGTAGTACAAATGGCTTCCGATTAGGTGGAATTGGTCGTATCATGTCATTCATGGATAATGGGAAGTAGTTTAAAACGCTCGTGGCTATGTGATCTCCATGCATGTAATACTGTCATGTGCTTTCACTACCAAAAAGTGGTCCTGAAAAAGTTTCTTTCCTCTAAACGTTTCGAAGTTGCTTATCTACCGTGACAATTTGACAAACTTTGTCTTTTCTTGTTCTTTTTTTTTCCAGTCGTAGCAGGAACATCCCTGATTAACGCGGATATCGTCTTTGTAATTGACTGTTCCTCAAGCGTCCCTTATCCTGAATACAGCAGAGAAAAATCATTCGTGCGATCACTTGGACAGTATCTCAATATTCAGCCTGATCAGTCAAGAGCAGCGCTTGTAGTTTACGGCAGTCGTCCTTTGA
>CALNXI010001304.1:102355-124176 GCA_942486025.1 Porites evermanni
CCCCCCCCCCCCCCCCCGCCCCCATAAGTTTTCTAATGGTCCGTCCCTTATGGTGCTGCCTGGGCAAACGAGCGTTATGAATCAGGAATTTGTGATTTGTTACCTGAGCGAGAACCATGCGTGTTCTCGTCGTATCTTGTCTTCCACAAGGAAATGATTTTTTCTCTATTCCCGACAAAAACCTTCATTCCTTTCACCTTTTTTCGGTATAATAATAAGTTATCAACCTTTCTTATTTCTGTTCTCCTCTGCTAATGAAAACCATTTAAGGCATCGCTTCACCGTTTTACATGATATCTGGTTTCTTTTTCAAGGCTCCACATCGTTGAAAGATGCCGTTAGGCCACTTCGCCAACAGGGAGTCACAACTTTCATATTTCGTATTGGTTTAGAACCTGGAATACAAGAATTGTACTCTGCTGTGGAAAGTCCCGACAATGTTTTTACTTTTTCACGTTTTGCTGACATGGATTCCAAAGTGACGGATGTGGCAAGACATATACCATTTTATTCTGGTATGTGAGCGTTTACTTTGTGGTGGTATTAGTACTTAAATTAAAATGGGTTGAAAGGCCGTGAAACAGTTGAGTTGTTAAAAAGTTTTTGAAATAGTTTGTGGTATTACAATCAGATAGCCTAATCATGCTCGAGCTTTCGATTTTCCTGTTATCTGAGGTTAATGGAAGTTCACGCGAAAAAGAATCGATTGGCTGTGCCTATTTTCTTTGCTTATTTTTTTTTCTATTTTAGTTGTTTCGTGGTGGTAATATTACATAGACAGGATTAAGATTGTAATGTACAGTATCTGTGAGTTCGAAAACAGAAAGCAATGATAATTTTCGTTTTGGGCTTTGGAAATGTATACTGACTCGACGGCTCGCTCTCGTAAATTAAGAGGAAATGATGGAATCATTTTGGGGAAGTTCTCCGCGGAAAGATTACGTCGCTGAAACATACGAAAAAAAATACTATCGCTAAATCAGAAAGATTTTTATTTTCTTAAGATGACCTACATCTATTAAATAACAACTTAACAATATACTTTGTAAACTTTTATGAAGCTGCAAACTGTAAGAAATTGATTGGAAGCCACTTCAAAAAGCCTACGTACATTAAGAAGCCTAATGAACTACACTAAAATACTGTTTATCGCCATTGCATCTTACTTAGAGAAAAAAAAAATACAGATCGATGAAGTATACATTCAAGTAAAGGTTACACCTTTGTCGCACCTTTGTTAACTATCTGGCCTATTTCCCACACGTAAATCCGCCTAGAGTTTCTTCAATGGCGTACTTCATGAACAGTGTAGCGTTGAAATGACCCGAGTAAGCATTATTATTTGAACCAATCGGTTTTTTCGAAAGATACTTTTTTTTGCTATTATATAAAATTTATTATCAAATTAATAAACGACGTAAATGGGTGAATAAGAAAAAATAAAGGAAGTGTGTAGACAATGGCAGTCTTTGTGACTAGAGACATCTTAGGAATGTCTGAGGTCTCCGAACTAATCCTTTCTGAACGTTGCTCGAAAATACCTCCACACGCCTGCCTGTTCCGCTTGTACTAAAAGCAAGTGGCAGTTTTTAGCAGCTCTCACTGTTATTCTGAAGGCTCTCCGCGAATAAATCGTGATGTCAAATGTTGTGAGTTACGTTTTATTTCTGCAAGGTAAGATACTGCGTTTTGTTTCCATATTTACATATTCATTTCACTAAAATATCTTATGCTGTGTTTGTTTTATTGTATTATACTTTTGGTTCATAAGACAAGAAATATAAAATCGAGTACCGTCCAGGCAATGGAAACGTTCATTATTCAATTTGTTGACAGCGTTAATTTAAAAGGTTTGTCATGCTGTGTTGATTGCAATCACCTTGGTTTGTTACAAAGATAATTACTTGACCAATAACAATTTTCGTTTGGCACTATGGTGGGTAACTCGGGTGGTAATTCCTCTATGCCTGTTTCACGAAACATCTGATACCTAACAGACTGGTCTCAGTCTAGAAGGAAAGTGCACATTTTTTTCTTCATTAGTGGGTGTCCATCTTAGCTATAATTTAATATTAAGGAGGCTCGAAAACAGATTACACAAGCGCAAACTGCGCGGGAACTAAGACTTTAACTTAAATTTAACGCAATTGCACATTTCGCCATATGTGGGCTCATGCTTATGTGAAAGATTGTAAGATATTTGACTTAAGAATAAGTCCTTAAACAAAAGATACCGTTAAATTAACGCAAAGTGCAGTGATCTATGTCTAAATATAAAGTTTCGAATTAGCCCGAAAATGTGGCAGAGGTCGTTAAAGAATTTAAGGGTTAAGGGGCGGGGAATCTACTGACAGAAAGCATCGTTACTTAATGGCTGTGTGTGAGTGCAGATTTAATATACCCATTAAAAGGGTATGCCCTCCCTTCAGGGTTCATTGCTAGGATTAGGCGTGTTGACAACATTGAACTTTATATTGCCGGGAAAAGAGGCACATTAAATAAACATCTTAGTAAGTGGGAAAAGTTAAAGGGACTGGTTCACGATAATGCGCATGCGCGCCGTTTGTCTCTTCAGAATAAATTTGTCGGGTCAACACTAAAGTCGAAATCACCATTACCGGTACAATCATTGAAAATCCTTCGTCTTATTCGGAGATTCGTCGCTTTGGCTGGTCTAGTTATACTTCGGTAGTGGTGATTAACGTGTGGTTGTGTCGTTTGACTGGTTACGTTTTAAGAAGACGCAAAAAATAATGTTTTAATCATGGAGGTTCAGAAGAGCATCGTGGCCGTCCGGCAACAGGACGTTTTCAAGAGTCTCTGGAGATAGAGAAGCTTAGCCTATCGATCTGGTATAGTTCTAGGAGCTAGTGTGTGCCATACGAAAAGAATACACGACACTTGGAAAGTGGTTAAAGGCATGAGTTCGTTTAACTTTGATTTGA
Source organism: Porites evermanni (assembly GCA_942486025.1). Taxonomy (NCBI): domain Eukaryota; kingdom Metazoa; phylum Cnidaria; class Anthozoa; order Scleractinia; family Poritidae; genus Porites; species Porites evermanni. Next base: position 105,301 of record CALNXI010001304.1, read on the forward strand.
TTTTTGACTCCGACCTGTAGTTATACCGCAACAGGCCGCGCGATCTTCACCGATCTGGCACACTTGAAATGTTCCTTGTATCTTTGCTGTACGATCGTATATGTTTAAGAATTGATGTTTTAAAAATAAATTATTGCCTGAATATTCTGTTTATAATCTAGTTTCTTTATGTATGCTACTCGATAACATTTGTTTTGCGGAACACTGACCCGATGCAACGCGAATGAATTTGTTCATTTGCTGATAAGCAATTGAAATTTATGCTCAGTTAAGGATAATCTTTATACTCATACGTTGTGTGTTTTTGTCACTGGTCAGGCGCTATTTGTAGGTATTTCTGCGTTTATATAAGGCGAACTGAGAGAACAGTAATAAGATGTTTGTTTACAAATTTTGTTTGCCGATCGGTGACTGTTTTGTTAGCGTGGGTACGACCTCGTAAAAATACACGTTGGTAAATGTTTGTTTCAAAGCAGGACAGGGCTGTAAATCTTATTCTTATCGGCTGCAACATATATCTGAGGAGTAGCAAAGAATAAACTTGAATTATGGGGATAAATAAAATCAAACCAAATGCCCGGAAATACTCTCGCGTCGCGAACAATTAATTTGAATTTTGTAAATTTACTTGCGTGCATCTAACTCGCTTTTGATTGGTTGAAAAACAATCAGCTACTGTCAGAACTCACACATACATATTATCGTGAACCAGTCCCTTTAATCAATATAATCTGATCTCATTAACAATTAAGGTGGATGAACACAGTTTTGCGGCAACTCGCGTGACGGCGCCTGTTTTAAATGAGACAAACAAACATGGCGGCGAAAAAAGCAGTGGAACACAGAAGACAATTTCTCAAAATCTGCCCATTAAAATTTTGTGATATTTGGCAGAATTTGTACTTTTATCGTACTTTCAATAATAAGAACTTTAAAACAGAAGTTCAACAAACGAATTTTTGCGACACAATTAAAAATTACAGTACAATCATGTTATTGATTATTTAAAAACCGGTCTGTTAAAATTTGGTCAAATAAATTTCAGATGGTAATGATTAATTATAGTAAGCTGTGTGTAAGTTTATAGGAACATCTAATGAGCGAATTTTATGTAAACTGAGCAAAAGTGAAATTTCAAGGTTGTAGTCAGTCGTTCATGTTGCCATAGAAACTACGAAAACGTCACATTTTACCTCTCAGTCAAAATCTTTCATCAATATATTTTTCACTTGCCAAGTTTCAGCTTGTGAGCTGCACCCTTTCTCTTGCCATGATTTGGCAAATGACAAATACTCACAAACTGCCAAAACTGTCTTCAGCCACCTTAAATATTGTACATAAATATTAAGATAAGTACTTTCTATCAACTTAGATGTTGACAGCTGTACTAGCTTTGTTTTTTGTTTGTTTGTTTGTTTTTCCTTTTAAGTGTACTCTGTAAAATGAAAACTTCAAACAAAAATTAAAAAATTAATAAATTACAAAAAAGAAATATACCCATTAAAAAAGAGAGAAATACAAGAGCGACTGACAAAAACGCAATGGACTTTTCTTATTATATCTTATTTATCAAAGGAAATACGACGAAAGTTACAACCTCTCGCAGGGACCGACAAACCGTTATAAAAAGCCCACGTTAATTGTTCACATTTTTTCTTTCCCCAGCAATCCTCGCTCCTTTTGGCTTCGCGGTTGATGTTGTTTACCTTGTCGACTCATCTGATCCAGTCACGCCTGAAAATTTCAACGGACAAAAGAGTTTTGTGAAGAAGTTGGGCCGTTACCTTGACCTAAATCCTTTCGGCTCCAGGGGCGCTGTCATCTCGTATGGCTCAACGTCGACTGTGGTCTCAAAACTTGGTGACACAACGACATTACAAGCATTTATTAGTAAAGTAAACAACGCTTCAAAAGTAGGTGGCCAACGACGGATGGACCGCGCTATCAAAGCTGCTCTTAGTGTCTTTAACGACTCTCGACCAGCGATTCCTAAAGTGGTTATTCTTCTAACCACAGGAGGNGACAAACCGTTATAAAAAGCCCACGTTAATTGTTCACATTTTTTCTTTCCCCAGCAATCCTCGCTCCTTTTGGCTTCGCGGTTGATGTTGTTTACCTTGTCGACTCATCTGATCCAGTCACGCCTGAAAATTTCAACGGACAAAAGAGTTTTGTGAAGAAGTTGGGCCGTTACCTTGACCTAAATCCTTTCGGCTCCAGGGGCGCTGTCATCTCGTATGGCTCAACGTCGACTGTGGTCTCAAAACTTGGTGACACAACGACATTACAAGCATTTATTAGTAAAGTAAACAACGCTTCAAAAGTAGGTGGCCAACGACGGATGGACCGCGCTATCAAAGCTGCGCTTAGTGTCTTTAACGACTCTCGACCAGCGATTCCTAAAGTGGTTATTCTTCTAACCACAGGAGGTCAACCGGCAGGAGTGCCTGCGGGAATTATAGACGCGGTGTTTGAACAGCTTTATGACCAGGGAGCCCGGTTGTATGCAGTGACAATCAATGCACCAACAGTGTCTTTGCCGTTACACAGTTCTGACGGGTCAGACTGGTTCCCAGTGACATCCTATAGAGACTTGCCTACCCAAGTGCTGCCACTAGCGAGACATGTAGCTATAGATACAGGTTTGGTTCTCCTCGAGAAATCGTTCTTCATTGGGATTACAACAAGCCTGAGATAACAGCCGACATTTTGCGATGCCATCACTTGTTTCCCCAGGAAATTACGTCTGAGCAAAGACTGCAGAAATTCCATACTGATGACGTGCCACTATTCAGATCTGGGTCGTGCTTCTGATTAGTTGTGCCGCGAGAGAAATTCGCTTCATCCCTTCGGAGCCACCACCCATATCTGCATAGTGACGGTTTATTAGTAGGGAGAGGTCATTTCGAAAGCAAACCACTGGTTGAGTCGCGAAATTTCCACTGTTTCCTCAGGCTAGTTGTGATCCAAAAACGATTGATTTCAGGCTACATTACACCTCTTTTCATCCACACCATTCAGCCAGCAGAAAGAAGATGAAATGAACCCCATTTCACTCTGTTTTATCCTATCGTACGAAAGGGTTATAACGTATTAAGGAATTGGTAACGAGTAACTTTTAATCTCAACCTTTCACAAAAGGTGCTCGCATTTTTCTCCTTACATGAATGTCGAGCGAGTGTTTTTGAAGGTGTTCCGAGTCGTCTGCAGGTCCAAGCGGAAGCTCTACGAAGGTGTTCTATTGCAGGAAGAAAGTTCATCAAACCAATTACTTAATAAGCACTATACATTTGTTTCTTTAGGGCACGTTTAACAATTAGCTAGTTCTCTTTTATTGTAGATTAACTTTTCGAGCCAATTGCATAATCTTTAGCGACGACTGCTATAGAGAAGAAATAGTAGCTCTTAAGATCGGAGTTACTTGGAATATAGAAAACGACAGATGTAAAACGCCGTTAGACCGAAATAAGCCTTTCAAAATTGGGATAGCATGTTTTCATTTCGAAGTTCTCCATCCGTGCTTTTACTGTACTAGACCTTAATCGTGGAAAGTCTGATTTAGACTGAACAAGCTATTGGCGACTAAAAACTTAAGTTACCCCGGAATCGAAGCATCATTTAGAGCTTACAGTTTATGTATTTGTTCAATTGTCTGTTTTGTTATGTTGCAGCTGCTCTTGGCCCTGATGATTTTGTGGCAGACGTAATTTTTATCCTCGATTCCTCGTCAAGCGTCACACCAGATGAGTTTGAAAAGGCCAAAGAATTCGTGAAGTTAATTGCAAGATACCTGAATATTGCACCAGGAAAGTCTCGTGGCTCGGTTATCATTTTTAGCTCCACTGCTACTCCTGTCTTGCCATTTGATGGATACACGACCATGCCTGAGTACAATGCAGCAGTCGATAGGGTGTCTCAATTAAGTGGCACCAGAAGGATTGACCTAGCCTTCCGCGCTGCTGCCAGTTTGTTTCAGGGCGCCAGACCAACAGTTCGAAAGGTATTTGCTACCATATTCAGATTTTAATCAATATTATATTTCCCTGTTTTTGTTAGGCATAAACATCATAATGGACATAAATGAATTGAGTAGAAAAACAAAAAAAATCAAACAAACAAATGAAAAAGCTGCCTAATTAATATATCCATCCATTTAGCCGAAAAACATGCCCCTAGTATTGCAAAACTCATTTGCAGCCAGGCATGGTAAATGGCCGAAAACCGATTTTAAAATTAAAAAAGCGTTGGTGAAAATTGCCTTTTTCCCTCTACTCAATAGTGGTTGCCAAAGGGTTAGGCAACTGTGATAGTTACATGTATGCCAGAGTTGATTTCATACATTGAAGGGCAACTGCGAAAAACACTGGACACTCGTTTAATCTTTCGTTTTTCTTTGTTTTGTTTTTGTTATTGTGTTTTAAAGATTGCCATTTTACTTATTGGCGGAAGACAAACACCAGATGGAGGCTCATTACAAGAAGCTATACGGCCGATTAATAACCTCAACGTCACCAGCTACGTCGTACCAGTAGGCACACAAACGGATGTTCCTGTCGCAAGATCAGATGATGTAATGCCTGTCACATCGTTTGATGATCTTCCAAAAAATGCCCAGCGCATTGCCAGAAGCATAGCCACTCCAAGAGGTACATTGTATAAAACTTGTGCAGAGTAATTAAAAAAATCATCAAGGGTGGCCTCTAAAAATATTTTCGATTCTCTAAGTATAGGATGATCAAAATAATCGTACAGACTCGAGAGGCTTTTAAAAATAGAAGAAGTGGAGAAAAGAATGAAAATAGATATTATACAGATAAGCCGATGTCCGTAATTGAGAGACCTGAAGTTAAAACGCGCTTTTCAACATAATCTGTAGAGTAATGCAGGTGGGGTTATAGCTTACCTCCAAGAAATCGGAGCAGCCTAAATTTCGTGGTTTACAACTTTCTGCCTTTTTCGTTCTGGCTTTTTCTTCTATGCCTTAGCTCAACGCTTAATATCTCCAGCCAATCAAAAGCTGAAACGTGTGCCAATAGGCCCTTAGGTAGCGACGGAAAAAGTCGCTGGATAATGCGCATCGTAGCCTGCGAGCAAGCTCTCCATTTGGGGGATATCGTGAAAAGTAGACGCGCGAGAGGCACGCGAGGATAGGATAGGATAGGAGAGCTTGCTTGCAGACTATGAGAATTGCGGTCCAACAGTTTTTCCACACAAACCCTTATAGCTTTGGAAACATTTCAGCACCCTTAAAATCTCAGTACATGTATCTCGCGTTATTTTGGCATTAACCAGGTCATGTGACTGCGAATTCAACGGGGCAGTGGATTTCGATATTCTCATCCGATGTCAACTGACCAATCCCCAAGTTCGCTCTTGTTTACTTGAACCAAATTTTGCTCCTTATTGGGTCTCGTAGTTCATAATAGGCGAAAAGAAGTTTTTTGAACCCAGACATTTATCCAAACAAATTTTCACGTTCTAGTTTGTCCGAGATTAAAAGTACGTCACAAAAGTTGTCTTGAACCAGATATAGCTAGATAACTGGTTTCATTTTTACCTAGGGGATTAATAATTTGTCTCTTATTAACAGAACTGCCCACTTCGGCTGCTAAATTAACCACAACACCTCTACCTACAACACCAGGTAATTTTACATGTACATATAGCTTGTTGTGACTGACCTATCCCATTTTTTAGCTGACATTCTGTTCGAAATTCCAATGACTTTAATTATGTAATTAAAATTCACAAACTTTGCACACATTAAAGCTAAAACCGGCGAATCAGATCACCGCCTAAATTGCTTTTGATGTAATTTCGTGAATTCTGTGAAACTTCAGTTGCCGTTATGTTTGGTGTGTAGTTGTACGTTATCAAGTCCTAAACCCTGAAATAGATCCGTTAGATGTTAAAAAAAAAGACTGCGAAAACCGTGGGCGAAGATCCTGCTGGTTGTAGACGTGGGAGCTCAAGAAAAGGAACTAATCAGCTAAACTGTTAAGACCAAAAAAAACACCAACATTAGATGGCTAACCCTTCTTGCTTTAAGTAGCATGCCGGAGGGGGGGGGGAGGGGGGGGGAGAGGGGGGATGGAGGTGATGGATTAAAGACAAGCCAGCCATTGCTCTACATCATCATTGGGAAGCGTAATAATACAGGATTTCTCAGCAAAAATATCTTTATCTACATTTTTTATTGTTAATGATATGTATTTGTTTTCAGAGGATTATAGTTGCATTATTGATCTGGCTTTTATCGTGGATGCATCGGGTAGTGTTGCAGATGACTGGAACATCTTGTTGAAGTTCGTCGAAAATGTTGCCAAGCGAGTAAACATGGGACCTCAGCGAACGCACATTGCCGTTGTCCGCTTCGGAGATGACTCCGAAAAAGTATTTGATTTTAGAGAGTTCAACAAAACGCCTTACAATGAATATACCATTTTAAACAAGATTACCTCTATCCCTAAACCACGTGATGGGGAGCGGACATTTATAAACAGAGGTCTAAAACGTGCTAATCGAGAAGTGTTCAGGGAAAATTTTGGAATGAGACCAAACGTACAACAGGTATCTGGAGATGCTGTAATGATAGCAATTGTAAATTTATAAATTGTAAATTGTAATTTGTTTACTCACAGAGCACACATAATGAAAATGATAATTACAATGACAATGACAATGATAATTATTATGATGATGATTATGATAATGATAATGATGATGATAATGATAAAGTATAATGCTAAAGAAGATGGTAATAATAGTAATAATAATAATAATGATAATAATAATAATAATAATAATAATAATAATGATAATGATAATGATAATCATAATGATAATAATAATAATAATAACATGTCTCAAGAAATAATCCAAACGGAACTTAACATAAACCACTCGGCCACGCTGCCTCCACGAGGCAGATGATTTTCGATGATTGTGAATCAATTTATCGTTGTTTTCTTTTCATTTTTCATTTTTATTCCTTTATGTTCAAGTATGCGCATTTCTATAGTCACGTCGCATTGAATTATTTTCTTTTATTGGTTTCGGGTCAGGCACACCTCAAACGGACTACCGATCCCAATCGAGATGATGATGTATAACCCACGAAGTCTAATTTAAAAAGGGCCTCTCTGGTATTTTGTTCCGAACTTTTAGAACTACAGAGGGGACCTTTACAAGTGGATGAGGCTGAGTAGATATGTAATTTTTTTCATGTTCCACGGAAGCCGAACCCAATAATTGTTTTATTATTAAACCATTTACTTAGGACAATACGTACATTAAATGCAAGATGAAAAATGTCTATCTCGGTCCGATGTTAAGTGTTTATTTTCGTCTTCATTTTCCGTCATTCTTCTTTTGCTCGGCAAATTTGGGATATAAATCGATTCAGCTTTATTTCTTCTACGCGAAACGTATTAAAACTCCCACCATTTTTTTCCAGCGAGACTACAAGCTAATACATTGTTTTAAATCCGCCAAAACGATACCAAAAATGATGGTCGAGTGACCGATTTTTATTCTGATTTCTTGTCCACATAAAATCAGTGAAATTGCGTCAATATGCATTGCTCTGGTTACGCTGTACACCTCAAGAGCATCAAAACCACGGGGCTTGAGTAACCTGTGGACAAAAAGCTGTAGTCAACGCTGGTAATGCAAGCGCAGAAAACCAAGTGTCCAGGAAAAGTCAGTATATTTTATTTACTTCCTTTAATTTCCTTTCTTGATAGATGGCTTTGCTCATCACCGATGGTAAGCAGACTCAAATTAGAAGCCCTACGGAGCCTAGTCCATTCGATGTTGCAGATGCTATGATAAAGAGAGGCATTGAGCTTCATGTAATGGGCATAGGACAAGCTGACCCTATAGAGCTCTTACGAATTGTAAAAGCTTCCACACGTTTAGGTTTCGTGCGAGATTTTGAGTTTCTTCAAGGCCAGGTTCAAGCTCAGGCATCGCGTCTCTGTCCTCGTAAGTTTAAACTTAACTATTTAATTACTCACTGTCGTTCTCGGAAGGAGAAAATCGGGGACATGAGGTTGCTCTTTTACTTTACAGTGTAGTATATTAGGAGGATCTTGTTGACTAAGAGACGCTCGTAAAACCATCATCTACTAACTTACATAATGCGCAGATTTCATACAAACCCAAAAGTGCAAAAGGTGGTTTACATGCATTTTGGTCACCGTACGCTTTGTAATTTATTTTTCTTTCAAATCTTAGCAAAGATTAGGTGTTCCTTGAAAACAGCGTTGTAGCGGAAGCTACCTATGCGAACTGTAAATTCCACTTTACTATTGCAACACTGAAAAAGATTATTATGGTACTTTATTTATGGTGCCTACTACGAGACGGACCATTCAAGAAGGAATTTTTGTCGTTTTCAAATTCCTTGTAAGGTTTTTTTTAGGCCGTAGAATGAATATTTTTTAGGGTTAATTGGCGTGCATGATTTTTTTTTCCATTTAATTTTCCCTTGCGCGAATTTTTTTTTTTTGTACTTCGCCCCCCCTCCATAAGTTGCTCGTTTTACTCACGTTTTATCCGGATTACCAATTTGATGCAGCCGAATTGAAATAAATGGTAAACAGATGGAACTTATTTTGTAATATCATATGTCAATTCATAGCACCTCCGACGACAAAACTGACTACCACGCCTGCACCAACAACGCCAGGTAATTAGAACAGTTTCTTTGTTGTGTTTGCCTGTCTGTGTATATATTTGTTCCTAACTTTCTTTCTGGGGATTTGGATGACCTCATCTTAATTTAAACGTCTTTGATCCTTTCATTCAGTCAGTGATAGTTGTCTTTCTAAACTCAGCCAAATCAGATAAAGAGACAAAAAAAAGGAAGAAGAAACAACCACCCTCGCCTCAGACGACAGTCCATCATTTTCAAACGCAATCGCGCAAACCGCATGATTTTCTAATTAAAATGGCATAGCTGTCGTTGACGCAAAAGGCAAGAGATCATCGTCATCATCATTGTTATTATCACTCAATTATTTGTCGATATTTTTTGGCAGATCCTTGTCAAATCGAAGGCTGCAGTGCCCCATACAATATTGGTTGCAGAGTGGTGAACAACACAGCGGAATGTGTATGTCCTTCATGTCCCAATCTACGTAGACCTATTTGTGCTTCTGACGATGTACAAGATCTCACTGAGTGTCATATGAGACGTCAAGCTTGCCTAGGAGACATAAACGTTACAGTTGACAAAGAGGGGCCTTGTGGTGGGTGTGCAACCTTTCTTTTGCCGGGAACTTAACTTAACTTAAAAGGCGCTTCTCTTCGTAAAGGCATTAATGATCTACTGGTCAGCTGTGATTAGATCTAAATTGCTGCCTCAAATGTGAGCCTGTTCTTTTATCATTGTTAAGAAAGCAATCCTCGTATCATATTTCATCAATTCTGTGAAGTCCCAGGTCCATGTCTGCTCTCAGAACGGCCGTAAGGAATAAATATTCTTTTCAAAGTCTAGGTTGCCAAAGATTTATCGTTATTATTATTATCATCATTATTATGATTATGATTATGATTATGATTATGATTATGATTATGATTATGATTATGATTATTATTATTATTACTGGACAGCATCATGAATAGCATAGTCATTAATAGTAATTGACAGTAATTCTATTTTTTTGCATGTGTTCTACAGATAAAGAATGTCGCCCCATTTTGGATATTGCTTTCATAATTGATTCTTCTGGAAGTATTGGCCGTAGGAACTGGGAGCGAGTTAAGCGATTCGTCAAAGCGTTGGTTAGCAAACTTGACGTCAGTTATTATTCAACAAGAGTAGCAGCCATGGCTTACAGCACCGATCCTGGGGTGGTGATGCGATTTAACGATTACCAGGGTACGGTCGAGATTAATCAAGGATTTGATGGGATGAGGTATCAGCGTGGCTTTACCTATACAGACAAAGCTCTTCAACTCGCAGACAGTGATCTCTTTCAGACTTCTAACGGCATGAGGTTAAGCGCTCCGAAGGTAAAGAGTAATTTGTTTTGTTGTTGTTGTTGTTTTTTTTTCATAATTGTATTACTGTGGAATCACTCCGCCGCGGCTTACTTCCTTGGGGACAACTTTTAGTATCTTTGGATGCCGACTTCGCCTGATTACAATTATTCACACGAGCTGTGAGATTGCAATAGATTTGACATTCATCGAAAACGGTATTCTTCTTTGATAATCTATCTGACAAAGGAATTTCTTTTTCTTTTTTATTGCTTATATATTTTTTAAGTTTTGAGTAACAGAAAAAAATAACAACAACTAAAAAGAATACCTTTTTTTCATCTACGTTCAAAAATAAAAAATAAAGAAAGACTTTTTTGTGTGTAACTGACTTTCAAATCTTTTGTGGCTAGTTGGCTGTTGTGATCACAGATGGAAACCAGACAAAAACAGGTCAATACACCAGTCTTCCTGTGGCTTCACAAGGAATAAAAAACAAAGGAGTTACTGTGTACGCTGTTGGAGTTGGTAAAGCAGTTGCCATGTCAGAGCTACTGGAGATTGCTTCTGCTCCTGAATACGTTATCACGTCTCCTTCATTTAAAGATCTTCAGAAGATTACTTCAGGAATGAGAAGGCAGTTTTGTTTAGGTATTGATTTTTTTCTTTGTCATATAGAGCTTGTTTTGGTGTATACACCTCTCGTTAAATTGATACGAAACCATATATGGAACCCGATGGTGTGGCTTATTTTGTCGCATAAGATAGTTATCACGTTATTAAGTCCCCTCCCCCCCCCCCCAAAAAAAAGAAAAAATTGATCCTCCATAGAAAGATAGGTGGTGGTAAAATGGTCTTAAAAAGGTTTAGGGCTATCAAAGGTGAGGAAGCATAGATTTATTATCGTTCAAAATATGAATTACGAGGAAAAAATAAGTTATTTATTGGTGAATATATTATCAACGACCAAAATATTGTAAATACATGTATTTATAGAGAACTGACACTTATCACTGGTCTTGATCTATCATGGAATTAGTACAGTACTGTTGTAATAGCACCTTTTAGCACAGTCAGCAGTTCCATTTCTGGTCAGCATTTCGGAAGGAACTTGTGCAAGCGGCTCTTAAAAGATTGAATTCCCGTGTCATTTATAATGCCCACGATGTTGTCTGGCAGGCTGTTCCAGATTTTAACAGCGCGATGGATAAAACTTCTTCCTGAAGAACACGTTCTTGATTTCGGCTCTTCCAGGGCATGGCTTGGCATACTCAGGCTTGCGCGGGTTGCTTGTATTGGGCGGTAGGGACGGGGAAGCATGGTTTTCGGGGACACAGACTGATATGCATCCTGTACTGGACTAGCTGTCACAGCTGCAAAGTGAAAGGGTGAAAAGTCCTACGATTAGTTGAGAAAACATGAAGGAATTTTGAGAATATTGTTGCTACGAAAAAAGTAGAATTATTGCAGTCTTTTAAAGACCAAATTTGGAGAATGATTGTGAAGCCCGGAATCCTCAAACAAAACGTAATATATGTGAATTGGAAGGCCTAGGGCAACCGGGTGAATGTTTGTGGCGATGTAGATAAAATCAGATTATCTAAGTAGCATATTTGAATATTTGATGAGGATTGTAAGTAATTTAAAAATATTTTCTCAGGAAAAAGTTCATGGCATTATCACTATTTTCAATTTATTATAGTTACAACACCAACCCCAACACTTACAGAGACCACCACAGCACCGACAATTCCAGGTATAACAGTTTATTTGTCGGATTTTACATAGATTGAAGTCGCATTGATCACATGGAGTATAAGCAGCGTGATTTAATTCTTGTCTGTAATTATTTAATATTCGACTGTAAAGGCAAGTAAAGGGTAATGCAAAATTCCCAGTGAAAGGCCAATCTTGGCTTTACCTGGCCACTATCATTTAGAGATCATTATACATCACGACTATTTCCATTATGTCTTAATATTTTCGTTTATATGTTCTTTCATTATCTTCATGTTCATCATCATCACCACCACCACCACCATCATCATCATCGTCATCCTCAACTTTATCCTCATCCTCATCAAACTTGTCATCATGATCATGATCATTATTTTCTTTAATTTTGTAAAGTTGTTATTATTGTTATTATCATCAGTTTTAATTGTTATTATTTATTGATTTCATTTTATTTATTTTGCTTTCGCTACAACACAAACATCAACATCAAAAGAAACGACACCAGCACCAACAACTCCAGGTACAGTACAACTGTATATAATTATAATACTAATGCAATTAGACGGATCAAATTTCAATTAAGCTAGTACAAGGAATAACATCTTTTATTTTTTTATTTTATTTTTTTTTCAGATCCCTGCCAGACGAAAGGCTGCGATGCTCCGTATAATGTTGGCTGCCGAGTAGTGGGTGTCAGACCACAGTGTATATGTCCTACCTGTCCCGAGCTTCTCAGACCTATTTGTGCATCGGATGATGTACAGGATCGCACCGAATGTCACATGAGGAAGCAAGCTTGCTTAGCATATCTGAATATTACTGTTGATAAACAGGGTCCATGTGGTACGTTGCCTTCTAAAATATAAAAGTCTCTTGCAGCGAGTTTTATGTTGAAGGGATGTACCTTGCTTTACTGCATGCTGTTACTTTTATTTTATGATTCTAGCTTTTCTCCCAAGGAGGTGACTTAATAAGTAGGTGTACCGCGTTCTTGAAAATAATTTTATATACTTTTCACTACACAGGGCTCGAAGTTATCTTTTTAGTGCACTTGCAAAGTTTTGCTAGTAAGATTTTTTTCAACTAGCAAACTGGTGAGACCACAAGCAAATTATTTCCCTTTGTTTGGGAGACATTGATAATTCTAACTCGCAATCGTTTGCTAGTGGATATTTTTCTTACTCGCAGATTATCAAAATCACTCGCATTTTGCGAGTTTGCGAGCGTTAATTTCGAGCCCTGCTACATGTATGTACTTAGTAGGTAAACTTATGAGAAGCTGGTGCATAGCTCGTGCGGTTACTGCAAAGACCAGAACTACCTTAATCAGCACAAGAGAAAGCATTATGGTATCTTTCACGGTAGCTTATGGGAGCTCCGTTTTATGGTATACTTTAATTCGTATGTCAACCAACATGCAAAGTTAGGATGGTAATTCCAGAATAGCATTATAACCTCAAAAAACTTTTTTTTATTATTATTTCGTCTTCACTCAAAGACTTCGTCAGGGCAACTCACGAAGTCTTTTAATAAAGACGAAATATCGGCAAGAGTCGTAGTTTTCCCCCGTTTTTTGAGGTTAATTTGTATCTCAGTATTGAAAAGAAATTGCTGTGAGTGAAATGAAAATGACAAACTTAAGGGTAAGCAGAGGCCACAGTCCCCAGGGTAAATTGTATGACTTTAAGATGTTTGAAAATTATTTTTTGCCACCCCACAGATAAAGAATGCAAGGCCGTTGTAGATATTGCTTTTATCATTGACTCATCGGGAAGTATAAGTCGCCGAAACTGGGAGCGAGTTAAGCGATTCGTCAAGGCAACAACTAGCAAACTTGATGTGAGTACTTCTGGTGCAAGAATAGCAGCCATAGCATACAGCACCAATCCTAAGGTGGTGATGCGGTTTAACGATTACCGTGATACGGACGAAGTGAATCGAGGATTTGATGGAATGAGACATCAACGCGGCTTTACTTATACAGACAAAGCTCTTCAACTCGCCGAAAGAGACGTATTTCAGACTTCCAATGGCATGAGGATAAACGTACCAAAGGTGAGTAATCTGAAATATTCATCATTAGGCACTTAAATGCTCTTTCTTNCCACAGATAAAGAATGCAAGGCCGTTGTAGATATTGCTTTTATCATTGACTCATCGGGAAGTATAAGTCGCCGAAACTGGGAGCGAGTTAAGCGATTCGTCAAGGCAACAACTAGCAAACTTGATGTGAGTACTTCTGGTGCAAGAATAGCAGCCATAGCATACAGCACCAATCCTAAGGTGGTGATGCGGTTTAACGATTACCGTGATACGGACGAAGTGAATCGAGGATTTGATGGAATGAGACATCAACGCGGCTTTACTTATACAGACAAAGCTCTTCAACTCGCCGAAAGAGACGTATTTCAGACTTCCAATGGCATGAGGATAAACGTACCAAAGGTGAGTAATCTGAAATATTCATCATTAGGCACTTAAATACTCTTTCTTCGTTGGCCCATTTTGATAACGTCTTGACGGTCGATTTCAGGTTATTCTGTACGTCCCTTTCAATTGCGAAGCTTGGTGGGAAATTCTGATTTATACCTAGTGCGAATTCCGCGATTACGTTGCCAAGAACCAATCAATTGCGAACAACAACAACAACAACTTTGGTGCGAGCAAAAGTCAAGGAGTGAAATAGAAAAGAGCCATTTAACAATTATTATGGGCTCGGAGTCAATAGCCCATGAGGCCGAGAGGAATCACTGCTTTAGTAAAATCAAACTAGTTGGTCAAAAATATCGCGACGAAATAACTTTAGCTAGTTAAAGCTAGACTTAAAGCCTTTTTCGCCGCCAAAGAGAAGGCGCTTTGAGCTACTAGTGGGCTATAACAATTTATAGCCTTGCAGTAGCTCAACCAATCAGAACGCATCATTGATAATAGACCACTAGTTGGATTTTACTAATATCTCGTATCCACTCTTGCTTTAATATATTTCAGTGAGCGAGTTTATCTTTCACACAATGTCTCTCTCATCTGGTAGCTGCTGTAGTTCCTTCCATCGAAGAGTATACTTCAAAACATTTTTAGTAGAGTTTTCATGGATACAAACGGTCGAAAGTGTGAACTTTTAGAATAAGTACAGGAGGAGACACATGAAATTCACATGATATTCCAATTATTTTCCAATTGTGGTACGATTCTTTCTCGTCAGCGACTGGAAAAGTATTTCCTTGTTTTACAAAAAGTATTGATTCTATTTATGTTTTCTTGCGAGGTACTGTAATCGTCAGCTTCCTACTTATGCTCGTCTTGAGGGAGGCCAGGGAAAAACGTTCTTGTTTGTTATTTACATTGGAGGGGTTTGGGCTTAATTATTTTCTCACATAATCTTTTTAATCTTAATCATTGTCTTTAAATAGGTAGCGGTTGTCATCACAGACGGAAAGCAGACAAAAACAGAGAAGTACACGCCGCTCTCAGAAGCATCGCAAGGAATTAAAAACAAAGGTGTTACTGTTTATGCAGTTGGGGTAGGAAAGGGAGTTGAGATGGCAGAGTTGTTGGAGATTGCATCTGGGCCAGGAAATGTTCTTTCCACTTCTTCTTTTGAGGAACTTCAGAAAATTGCTTCAGAGCTCAGAAGACAGTTTTGTGAAGGTAAATACAACTGGTGCACAGGAACATCTACCCTGGGTACCAGATATTTTTTTCTCGCGTGTGACGAGGAGCTTCGTCGGCCGCAGGCCGACACGTCTTCGGCCTTCGGCCGAAGACACGAGCGTCGAAGCTGCGAGGTCACTTTTTAAGACTTCACCGAAACCGGAAAACCGCGCATGAAAAGTCTCTGGCATCCAGGGTAAGGAACATCATGAAAAAGGATTTGCACAGTTGGTTACTACGCGGCCTTCCGTGCGGAGAATGCAAGTTAAATTCCCTAGTGGGATATCAAATCCTTCTTTGGACGTATTTCCTTAACTTTCTGTGTAGCCTTACATAGCTCTAAAAAACCGTGAAACAGAGCACTAATGCTAAAGGGAGGGAGGGAGGGGGGGGGGGAGTTGCGTGCACCGTCGACCTCAGGCTTGTAACTGTGATGAGTACGAGTTACCTACCTAAAAGTAGGACCTTTACACTTTTTGTCTCATTTATATAAGTACTCACTCACAGTAGGATCCGCAAGCGAATTTTTTTTTGCGATCAGCATGATTTCTTGCTACGGAGGCTTTGTTTTCAAAAGGTGACTAGAGAAATTTCTGCTGTGGGAATTTAATAAGTAACTTAATTTCTGGCCAAAAAGCGTAATCCGATAAGGTGTCAACCTTGTCATATGCCACTACAGTAGTAATCCTTTTGAAAGCTCAGAACGTGTTCAAGATAGCAAAAACCAGATGAAAATACAACGCTATCCATTATAAAAATTAAAATAAAGCAAAATAAAAAAAATTTGCTTATAGTAAAGTGTATGCCTTGCAAAAACTGCTTGTTGCGTTCCAGATAATTTTTTGCCAGATTTCAGCACGAGGAATCCACGCGCGGAAAGCAATGATCAGGAAATAAAGCGGAAGAACGAATTGTCTTTTCAAAAATATGTTTTACCTCCTAAACTGAAATGCTTCCAGGCTAAGCGAGATTTTGCCTATTGCGACTGGCCGGTGCTATCTCATGATATCCTCTTCATAGTACCCCTTACTCCTCGGTAGTAAATTGAGCCGCTTTTTAGGCATGCGGTTGCCTGCAGTCTTTGTTTATGCGTCGTAATGTCAAAACAAAGAAACAAATCAGCAAGTCGAAAAAAGGATTGTACAAGTAAAAGTATAACCTATCCTACAATGGAATTAATTGGATTTTACTTTATATGGTATGCTTTTGGTACATCGCGCTAGATCTGCCACGATACTTTGTCAGAAGATTCCTGAGAGTGAGAGCCACGAGTGATGGCGGTGTACATGTGTGACGATCCTCGTCTATTCTATTGCACCGGTTTTTTTCTCCTTCGCTAGATACCGAAAAGACGTGGTATCATTGCTTTGAATTCCAGCATATGTAATGGAAACCTATCCATGTTCGGTTACCCCAATTCAGTCACGATTTTTAGCGAGGAATTTAAGCAGTCTGACAAGATGGCGTTCCTGCTTGTATGAGTCGGTTCTCTGTACCGCCGATGGAGGAAGCTTTTTGGTCCGCTGTTGCTCGATATCATTCGCCACAAGTCCCTCAGCTAAATCCTGCTTCTAGAAGCGAATTTCAAGAGGTGGTCGACTGGATCATTTCATTTTGATTCAAGGGTTCTGTCCATTGGCGCCAAATCGAATAGCCCGCCAATTCCCACGAGTAGCCCGCCAATCCAAAATCTCTGTACACATCCTTCATTCAGGAAAAAACCAAGTAACAATGGGTATGACTCGCTTCTATTAAATAACAAAGTCAGTATACCAACTTGCATAGCAAATTGTGAGAAATGAGGTCAGTTAACCAGTTTATTGTTTGTTGAAATATCATTTTCTTGTAATTATTATGGGACGTAATTTTTGAAGCCCATTTTAATTTACTTTTTTCTCCTTTCACTTTAATTTCCTGACACTTTTCAATGGCTTATAATGTGTTTTTTTTTTTCATAAAGGCTGATCTCAGAAACTGTTCTGCAAATGTGATTAGGCATACAGAGGTCTTAAAGANGCTATCCATTATAAAAATTAAAATAAAGCAAAATAAAAAAAATTTGCTTATAGTAAAGTGTATGCCTTGCAAAAACTGCTTGTTGCGTTCCAGATAATTTTTTGCCAGATTTCAGCACGAGGAATCCACGCGCGGAAAGCAATGATCAGGAAATAAAGCGGAAGAACGAATTGTCTTTTCAAAAATATGTTTTACCTCCTAAACTGAAATGCTTCAAGGCTAAGCGAGATTTTGCCTATTGCGACTGGCCGGTGCTATCTCATGATATCCTCTTCATAGTACCCCTTACTCCTCGGTAGTAAATTGAGCCGCTTTTTAGGCATGCGGTTGCCTGCAGTCTTTGTTTATGCGTCGTAATGTCAAAACAAAGAAA
This sequence comes from Porites evermanni, assembly GCA_942486025.1. NCBI lineage: Eukaryota > Metazoa > Cnidaria > Anthozoa > Scleractinia > Poritidae > Porites > Porites evermanni. Next base: position 123,065 of record CALNXI010001304.1, read on the forward strand.
CAAATCAGCAAGTCGAAAAAAGGATTGTACAAGTAAAAGTATAACCTATTTTACAATGGAATTAATTGGATTTTACTTTATATGGTATGCTTTTGGTACATCGCGCTAGATCTGCCACGATACTTTGTCAGAAGATTCCTGAGAGTGAGAGCCACCAGTGATGGCGGTATACATGTGTGACGATCCTCGTCTATTCTATTGCACCGGTTTTTTTCTCCTTCGCTAGATACCGAAAAGACGTGGTATCATTGCTTTGAATTCCAGCATATGTAATGGAAACCTATCCATGTTCGGTTACCCCAATTCAGTCACGATTTTTAGCGAGGAATTTAAGCAGTCTGACAAGATGGCGTTCCTGCTTGTATGAGTCGGTTCTCCGTACCGCCGATGGAGGAAGCTTTTTGGTCCGCTGTTGCTCGATATCATTCGCCACAAGTCCCTCAGCTAAATCCTGCTTCTAGAAGCGAATTTCAAGAGGTGGTCGACTGGATCATTTCATTTTGATTCAAGGGTTCTGTCCATTGGCGCCAAAATCGAATAGCCCGCCAATTCCCACGAGTAGCCCGCCAATCCAAAATCTCTGTACACATCCTTCATTCAGGAAAAAACCAAGTAACAATGGGTATGACTCGCTTCTATTAAATAACAAAGTCAGTATACCAACTTGCATAGCAAATTGTGAGAAATGAGGTCAGTTAACCAGTTTATTGTTTGTTGAAATATCATTTTCTTGTAATTATTATGGGACGTAATTTTTGAAGCCCATTTTAATTTACTTTTTTCTCCTTTCACTTTAATTTCCTGACACTTTTCAATGGCTTATAATGTGTTTTTTTTTTTCATAAAGGCTGATCTCAGAAACTGTTCTGCAAATGTGATTAGGCATACAGAGGTCTTAAAGAAAAGTGGAATTTTTTTACAGAAAACACTACAATATGTTTGTTTAAAGGGCAACATTTAACTTTAAGAAGAAATTCTTCTTTTTCATCTATCTGTATGTATTCAAGAGTGGGTGTTTGATACTGCCATGATGTTCTGCGACTCCTAAGTGCAAATTGTGAAATGCAACAGAACACTAGGTGTGTCGCCCGTGTTTCTGTGAGTAAGAAATT
>CALNXI010001305.1:19320-34747 GCA_942486025.1 Porites evermanni
AATTTCCCCAGCCTAACTGGCAGCCTAACCGGCACTAAGCCTGCGTGCTTCTTTGGGGGACTCAGGTCGAGATCGACCAGTTGTAGCAAATCTCTCTTTTGCTTAGCCTCTGTGCTCCTGCCGTGTTCCCTGTGCCAGTTATGCGTTGTCAGAGGTTTATTTATTAGTTTCCCCAGCCTAACTGGCACTAAGCCTGCGTGCTTATTTGGGGGATTTAGGTCGAGATCGACCAGTTATAGCAGTTTTTCTTTTTGCTTAGCCTCTGTGCTCCTACAGTGTTCCCTGTGCCAGCTATATGTTGTCAGAGTTTTATTAATTAGTTTCCCCAGAATAACTGGCAGCCTAACTGGCACTAAGCCTGCGTGCTTAACTGGGTGATTCAGGTCAAGAGCGACCATTTGTACCACGAGTTTTTTCTTTTTGTGAAAGCTAGTTTACGAGTGTTGTACATTAGGTATTCACCAGTAATCACCTATTATTGTATTTACATAAGTACTTTGTAGGGTTGGTTCTCGCCAAGCCGTCCCAAAATAAACTTATTTGCCATTACGTTTTGTCTGTTAATGTTGTGTAGTGGAGTCAAAATCGAGAATTTGTCAGAAACAACTCAGCTTAAATGGTCCAAAGTGGTACTGATATGCAATATAACTGAAAATAGATAAGACATAAAAATAAAAGTATCGTGATAACATTTTGTTTTAATTTGGAAAACCTGTTGCCAAAAAGAATACATCCTCTTCAACTATCAAAGAGATTCCAATACAGTTTTAGAAGGAATAAAATAAAACAAAATAAAACAAACCTGAGCGAATACTAAAATGTATCGGAGTAATATAACAAAACAGTTCAGGTATAACTCTTATACCTGGGTCTGAATTGACTTAAAACTGCCGAATAGCATAAAGCTTATTAAATTTATAATTTATAATTTTCTTGCTTTTACTCACCGAACTTTGACAAGACTAGAAAGCAATTTAGTGCCCCTGAAAAGGACGCAAACACATACAACTTTTCATAATCTTTTGTCCTCAAATCCAAATGACTTGTGTTCTTTGATTTAACCGCATACAACATTTTCTCAAGTTGTGCTCCATCATCTCTTGATATTACATCTAAAATTTCGTCCATTATCAGTTGAGTGGAAATGCTCGGAACACTACCTACAAGACTCGTTCGCTTATTATGAGACAAAGGCGTCTTTTCACTCAAAACGTGTGGAAAAACGTATCAGACGCTTTTAAGGTTTTATGACAGAAATGAATAATTTACAAGTGAATCGCGTATGGATACTATTGAATATCCTCTTTGTCTCATTATTATTTTTTTTTAAACCCTTATTGTTTCACCACCTGTTTGGCGCTATAATAGCCTCTACCATGGTCATAAAACTTGTTTGAAACTTTCCAGTGAGCTGCGGGACCTTGCGGCAGTTGTTTGCATTCCGACTAATATTTTAAACAAATAGAAACACCGCGGCCATCAGAAGTAGATTTGGCTAAGTTTGAGTATTTTGCCTGACATTCTTTAGTTTACGGAAGCGACCAGTTGGTCGCCGAGCAAAACTGCTACACGTCCTGTACTGAATTAAAGCCATACAAAATTTGGCGAAGACTCTAACTTGCATTTAAAGGTTATCTCTTCGCTTTAGGCTATGGAAGCCGAGTTCCCGCAAAGCAGAAATCCTATCGAATGGGATACCCTTGTCTGATTAGTCAGTGCCAAGACTGTCCCCAGCCCCCCCCCTCACCCATACCCCCCCATCCCCAAGCGGTTTTGTCACGCCAATGTCTGACTGAACCTCTTCAGTTAAATTCTGATGGTGTAAAGCCTTGTTCTTTAGTCAAATGTATTTCAAAGCCACTTTGCCCCCCTTGTTTCATGTTTCATAGTCGATTGCAATATGATTGAAACAAGAAGCGAACTAGCAAAGTACTTTAGGCTAAGTTCACACCACGAAAAGCTGTTCAGTATAATATGAACACCTATCCGATAATGTGACCCTACACTTACAATAAGAGATCGGCGCGGCGCACTTTTGCTTGGTTACAGAAATCGCCCTGAAATCACAGTTCTTAAGTGTGATCAGAAGGCCTATCAGGTATGGTTTGCAAGCCGGCGCAAGCTATGCGGTATAGCCGTGTGAACTTAGCCATTAGTCTCAGTCGGTAATTTGCTCTTCTGAAACTTTCCCTTACTAAAAAAAAATTACAAACAACCAGTCAAAGACAATGTTTTTCACATAGCTAAAACCTTTATCAAAAGTATTCAACTCTTTACCAAAGTTAAAGGTAAAAATAAGCAGCTATCATATATAGCCATCTCTAATAAATTGTTAGTCAATAAGACAAGAAACGGTTTATTTTATAAAAAGGAGTGATGCACTGAACGTATTATTGTACCACAATACAGAGTTAAGAAACATTTACATAACCGAACGTAAGAAGTTCCCTAATAAGCGACCGGCCTCGATTATGTCCGATCCATCACCTCGTGCGAAATAGGCCTCACAATGGTCTGAATTTTCAAGGCGGTCTTTCACGTTATCCTCAACTGTAATAAGAATGTAGCAATGCTATTTACTAACTTACAACGTATTTGACACACAAGTTAAAACTATGTTCATTTTTTAAAAAATGCTACACTTTATCGTTAGAAATACTGAGTTATTTTACAAATTAGTTTGCTTTGCAAACAAACAGAATTAATCCTCTCAATACTCTGTGAGTAAAACCTCTCGTATACATGTATTTTACTTTTGAATTGGTTAAGAGCAAATTCTGGAAGCGTAAATGTTCACGTGAATAGGCTAACCCTCTCCAAATAATCTTTTTATTATGTTTTGAAAAAGTGACAGAACATTGAATTAAAAGCCTCGGAAATAAGTTCTGAATATTTCTGGAGTGGACTGAATCTTTTTCAGCGTATGACTCGGAAGGAAAAAATGCGATGAAAGAAAAACCGAAAGTTGTTTCAGCGAGTCTAGCACAAAAAATTATACCTTTAAATTATTTCAACGTACTAAACGAAACCCTTTACAGTCATCTGCCTGTGAAAGATGAAGAAGACATTACATTACGTATATTTTTATATAAACGTTTGACGTTTGAAATTTTTTCTAACGGCTGTTGCCAAGCAACTTTAACCTGGGGACAATATATATACAAATGGTTCTTAAGGCAAGGTTAACTCAACTAATAATACCACATAGACGATTACATTGTGAGGAAACAGGCATTACAATTTTTCTCAAACATCCAATTATAACTGCATGCAAGCCACAGAGTATGCAAGAATAAAAGAAGCCACATCCGACAGAAATGGGATCACCGATGTACATGTTACAACGGCTCTTACATGAACTTCCATTACGGGGCTTGAAGTTCAAGTGTCTGGCCACTGTACCATTAATTGTAGTGCATTCAAAACTATTGTAAGTGGACAGGTAGAAACGAAAGGGTGGAGAAACCTTGTAGGCAAAGCAAAACACTGTAAGGTATTGTACTGTTTGCAAGGTACTCGCGTATAGACTGCTTTATAGACAAACGTTATCCAATTGTGGTGCCTCGTTAGTGGTGAACAAACCACTGGCAATCTTCCCATGGACTGAAAAAATGGAATACCCATATGGACTGCCTTTTGAATAGACTATGATGGTAAGTACATGAAGTAACTAACAGTAAAATTATTCAAAGGCAGTCCGTATGAGTAGTCCATCAGGTCAGTCCACGAACTGGGGGTCAGTGCTTTGTTGACCACAGCTTAGTTGTGTCTGGGAACTGCATCTAGAACAGATACTTTGTAAGCACACTGCAACATGTTATGTAATCTGCACTGCAGGCCTCATTGACTAGCAGTAGGGCTGATTTTATACTCTAAAGAATTCTACAGAAGAGAGCTGTTTGTCTGAAAACATTTACTGCTACTGGATGCTTATTCAACTACATACAGAATAGCCTGGTTCCCCGTCCCAAGTCCAGCACTCCGCTCCTGAAATGGCCTTTTTCTCTCACTATGGGGCCTGGTCCCAGGCTACTTGAAGGGGTTCAAAACACAAACATGTGAGTAGAGCACTATATCAAATCAAGTGACATCCTAAATCAACATGCCATACTGTGATGGGACAAGACATTACAAGGTTTCAAGGTGCAACTCTTGAAGCATGCGACATACAGACTCTGCCATTGCATCATTTCCTCGCAGAGAATTGATCTCTTGTTCAGTTCTCTCAATATCTTCTTTGGAAGCAATAACACGATACTGAATCTCTCGGGCTTTCTTTAAATTCTTCAATGCTTCTTGTGTGGATCCTAACTCCTTGAGTGCACTGCCCAAACCATAATAAGCTCTGGCTGTGTCAACATTATCATCACCTGAAAAATTCAAAAAATTGATAGCAGGATTGGGTTAGGGAGTTGTAAAGTGTGTAATGAATTAACATATGCAAAACATGTTTTATATGTATAACATAATCCAAGAGAGTCTTAGATTCTGGATTCCATGCTGTGGATTCCAGTTCAAGGACTCTGGATTCCTTGTCAGTGTAACTTGGGTTGTGGATTCCTTAATTCCAAATCCCAGGATTCCGATTCCACAAGAAAAAAATTCCCAGATTCTGGATTCCATGGGCAAAAATTTCCCGGATTCGGGAATTTGGATAACATTTCACAGGGCAAACGATACTAAAGACCCATGAGATTTAATACAAACAAGATAAATCATTAACTAAGAAAATCAAGCAGTGGTCATGGACAAGCAAGATGCAAGAGCTGCTTGCCCAAAGGACAAGTCTGAAATCAAGTTTTCTTTTAATCCCTGATGTTTAATAATTTACCTTAAAGTTATAACATTTTAATATTACATGTTATGAGCAGGTTATTAGAAAAAATTAAGGTGTTTATATAATGCTTCCATTTCAAAACTAGGAATCTTGCATACCTAACAGTAAGTGTCTCATTCTAAGAGATTCTTTATTCAAAGCAACAGCTCGCTGAGGTTTACCAAGGGCCTGATAAATTTTACCAATGTGATCCAACAGTGAGGCAGTGAAGGGGTGCGTACCCAACAGCTCACGGTACTTGACCAAACATATATTCTCCCAAATATTGAGAGCTGCCTTGTGCTGGCCGCTTGTAAACAAGGCCACTGAAAAATAGGAAAACCCATAGTAAGAATATATTGTCATGTATAAGAGGGACACACTATAAAAAACAAGGAAAATCATCTGAAAAAAAAATCATGATGACCACTGAAAAATGGTTCTTCTCGTTAGTTTTTACTTGATACAGTCAATCAAGGCAGGTCAAGCATACCCTCCAAGACTCTGTTAATGAATTGATTATAATTATTTTGAAAAATGAATCCACAAGTCGTTCCCATAACTAGTGTCAAATTCAAATCGGCATTCCTGCATGCATAAAGAGCAGTGGATATTTTATGAGAACTTCTTTTTATTTGGTCAGATTGAAAATCTTTGAATGGATAAAATTGCTTCTAAGACATATTTATCAATACAGAGAAACTGAGCTAGCAGAAATTTCATAACTGCCTTATGTGTTTCACAGTTCATTACACATGCAAGAATGCAGAAAGGAATCTGAAATCTACAACTACAAATTAATTCAACTTTTGAATCATAATAAATTGATTAATGGCATCTTGGGGGGTATGCTTGACCAGGCTTGACTGTGATATAGAACTAAACCTTTTCTAGTGAGAGTACTGATGAGTTCATAGAGTAAAGCCTTATGAAACTCTTGATATTGTGTATAATACTTTGTCCTGTAATTTGTTGTGCAACAACAAAAAAGGCCAAGTAGCAGGAAAACCTTGCAGTTTATCAAAAGTCACCAGATGCAGGGTGCAAAGAAAGTCAGATTTACAACTTGCCATGCAGGCAAGCTGTAGCCAGCATAAACTAGCCAAAAAGTAATTTCAACTAGCTCACAAAAATTTTTTGATGCGCACTAATTACAGTTCTTCTCTGATATTTGAACTCCCCCAAAAACTACACTTGCTCATTGCAGTGAGTTAACAAAGAACAGAATTCACCAGCTCAATAGTAAAATCTACTAGCCCCAGGGTATCGGAGACTACTTTCTTTGCAGGCTGGTCACTGATGGCCTTTATACACAAAAATCTGTACCCTTTGAGTTTCACCTGGGAAAAATTCAGCTAAAGCCATTGATATGGGGACAACATGTTGCAAGTCCCCATTTAAGTCCTACTAGCTGCAGATTAGTTTCTTATTTGACCCAAGTTTAACTTCTTGATCATGGCACATGAAAATAGCCAACTGCGTTGTCTCTGACTCATTGGGATTTTAAATCATGTTTATTGGATCACAAGTCTTTTGTCTAAATATGATTATCTGAGTGGAGTGCTTGTAAACTACATATAACTTCAGTAGCACTTTTACTATAAATCATATACTTAATTTTGGAAAAATCATTTACATCTGTAAAAATAAGTACTTACTTCCCAGGTCACAGAATCCACCAGCTAAAAGCATCCGTTCCATTTTTCCTGAGTGATTAGAGCGCACCAACTTGCGACGCACACCAATACCTTGTGCAATGAGGGAGATGCCCTTCTTTCTGTCTCCAGCAAGAAAAGTGCAAAGCCCTAGCTTACACTTGCAGTGACCTTGACATTCTGTGTCATAAATTCCAAGATCAATTTGCAGATCATGTGCCTTTTGAAGGTTCATTTTGGCTGTTGTGCGATGGGCATCTTTGTAGCTATAGTAACAAAGCTGTTTGAATCCAATGGACACAAGGCACTCACTGAAAAGAGTTTTGTCAGGCAACTTTTCTGCAACCACCAGAAACTTGTCATATGTTGATATAAATTCATCCTGGTTCATGACTTTTGCCAGGAAATTCACAGTCTCTGTTGACACGTTAATTCCATAACATTTTAAAACTTCATCCTCTGTTGATGCTGAAAGGGCATGAGAAATGTTTACTTTGTTCATCTGATACTTGTCTATCGCAACCTTGCAGTTAGTGGTAATGAAATCATCATTCAGTTGTTGTAGAAGAGCGAGATAATGATACGAGAAAAGCCTGATTGCCATATTGTACCCTTTACACTCATCCTCTCTGCATGCAATGCAAAATGCTTGCACCAATGGATGCAAACTGTACTGCTGATGATTGTCAACTTCTTCTTCCTGAACCACTGAGTGAGACACTAAACTGTTCAGTAAGATTTGAAAATCAAAGTAATCATCTTTGCAAAACAAAACATTCTTTGCATCCATTTTGGTGAAAACAGATGGAAATGCAGCTAGCCAAGAAAGACCCTTTTTCACTTCAGGTCGTAAATGGTCGTAGAAAACCTTAAGAAGGGAGAAAAATTCTTGAATGTTAGGATCCTTTACTTTCAGAAAACCATGTGGACAGTTTTTAAGCTTTCTGTGAAGATCTATGGGATCGATTGTCTTGCTTTCCAAGAATGATGCTGTCAATTTCAAAAACAAAGGAACACCACCACACACCTTTTGGTTTGCAAAATGTCTTGCAAGCTGGTCTGAAATGTTAGGAGCATAATGTTTCAGAAAGAAAAATGATGCTTCATCATCTAAAGGCTTCAGAGGAATGCGATGCTTTTTGAAAGGAAAATCAAACACTGACAATGGATTCCTGCTTGTTATTAAAATAACAAGATTTTTTCCATGTTCACCAACTACCTCCAAAAACTGCTTACAGGCAGGCTTGTCTGCATTTTGCAAGTCCTCAGCATTGTCCAGGACTAGCATGGTTTCTTTTTTAAGGGATGAGACTAAACTTTTTACTTGCGCGACAGGATCCCTGTCAACTGGGATGCCTTTCACCTCGAGCAACCTCTTTGCCGCACCTTCTACAGAGTCCACTGTTCTTAAGGAAACATACAAAACATCTTTTCCCTTTTCTAGCATCTCATGGCCTACAGTAATCGCAATAGCTGTCTTTCCAAATCCAGGTGGAGCAATCAGAGATACGAGGGTTGTTTCTAGAGAAGTCAGCAGCCCTGAGATTGCCTCACAAACATCTGACCTGCCAACAAATTTAGGAACCTTGTTTGGGAGACCAAATGACCTTGATTGGCTTAAATTTGCTCCTGCGCTGGATTCTCCTATAAAATAATACCAAGGGATGCATATAATATTTGCATGGTAACGTTATATTATAGTTCATTCAAATGCAATTCAACTTGTAGATACCCTGGAACCCCAGGTTACACCCCTGTTCTCAATATTACTGATGAAATCAAATGATGAATTAACCAACCCTGGTATATAGTGGTAAGGAATATCCCTCACAAGCAAAACGAGACAGGTTTGAATTTTTTTTGTTTGTATTTTGTTGTTGTTGTTGTTGTTTTTTTCTTACTTTTTATCTTTCTTGGCTTCTTTCCCTTTAATCCCTACTGTTCACCATTAACCGGAGCCTACTACAGTACTGTAAGTTCTGCCCATACATGTACTGTATTTTTTAATAGTAAATCATATTCTAATATTCTTTATTGTCCATACATTTAATTTGCCACTCTACACCTTGTTGTTCAATAATCAAGATAAAAACCATCTATCTGAACTGTCTGTCCAAAGGCAAGCTACAATAGCCTCCCACTAGCCTCCAAAGTAGGCAAGCTACAATCCTGGACAAAACTACTTGAGAAAGTTTTCCCCATCATGTCCACTTTCCTACGCAACAAAACTCTTTCCAAAACGACGCCTTTGCAGAAAGAAAACCCCTTCCCCAAATTCAATGTTGCTTCCCACAAACGCCCAGGGATCAGGCTATCTTTTGAATACACAACAACAATGCTTTCAGGGGAAGGGAGAGAGGGAAGAACCGGTACAGCTACGATGTTTAGAAAAATGCTGTCCAAGTATACAATTTTCTCAACAGTTTTGTCCAAGATTGTACCTTCCCATGTAGCCAAGCTACAATCTCAGACAAAAGTAGTTGGGAAGGTTGTACAACTTAACAGTAGTTCATTTCAATGTTCAAAAAGATGGTTTTCCCTTTTACTATTAACCTCCATCCACGCACATTCAATGTTGGGACCATAACGGAGCACAAACATCAGAGTTTTTTTCAACATTAGGCTGGGAGTGGGGGGAGAAAGAAAAACAAAAGGGGGTCAAAAGTAACTGCCTTCCCAACACTTTTGATGTTATGTTTATTGTTCAATGGTCTGGAACTTGCTCTCCCTGTTCCACTTTGCTAAAGACCTTGTCACAGTTTTCGACGCCATCTGGACGTGTAGGCAAACGCGTGAGAAATTACAGTGATTGTATGAGAATCTAACGTCGAATAATTTCCGTAGAACGGCTGTTCTGAAAAAAATATGATTTGTAAACTAAAGCTTCACTCCTAAGGATTCTCCTGAAAAAAATTTGAGGGCGTCACATGCACTAGAAGACCTAGAACCACTTTTTAAAATTTTCTATACATTTGTCTGTAAGAAAGTCCCGGGAAAATTACGGACAAATATATGGGAAATCTAAAGCAAGCCTCTGGAGAAATTTAAGCACAGGTAAAGAATTTTTTTAGGACAATCCCTTGCTTTGTAGCTTTAGTTTACAATTGATTTTTTTTTCCAGAACAGCCGTTTTACGGAAATTATTCGACATTAGATTCCCATACAAACACTGTAATTTCTCACACGTTTCCCTACTCCTCAAGCTCGCGTCGAAAACCGTGACAAGGTCTATTTTTTTATTTTACGTACATCATTCATGCACCGACACGAACCACGTCAATCAGAAAATACAACGATTTGAACGTTTAAGACGATGTACTTTTGCTCCCACGCTCAGTCTTAGGCGTGGAGGTTTTTCCGTAGAAGCTACTGCTGCTTTCCAAAAATCAAAATGACCGGGCCGGAATCAGTCGGCGCGGTTTGTTTCCAATTCCATGCTGTTTTGTGGGCTGGTCCCTCATACACTACATTAATGGCACCCTAGCCTGTTCCAAGCGTTCAGATAGTGGAGAGCGGTGCGAAGTAAAGAAAGCGATAAAAAGTAGAGGGGGACTGGGGAGAGAGGTGAGGGAACGCTTGTAAGAATTCTTAACAAAAGTGCCTTCCGGTATACCAGATCCTGGTATACGCTCTGATTGGTTGATTTTGACAGAATGTGTCAACACTGGAGCGTCTTCGATCACATCGCGAAATGCGATATGGCGGCGATGACAGGCGCCTTGTCTCGTCAGGCAGCATTCGAACTCGCAGTAAACACAGCGCTGAATGACTTCCCAAACGTGGAGGCCATACGTGAAGAGCAGAGAAACTGTTTGAAACACCTAATCGACGGGATCGATGTGTTCGCAATTTTACCGACCGGGTTTGGAAAAAGTCTCATCTTCCAGCTTTTTCCTCGAATAAAGCGTGCTTTGGAAAGAAGGCAGGAGGGAATGCCATATACGATTGTTGTGGTAACTCCGTTGACTGCCATCATGAAAGACCAAGTAGAACATTTGAACAAAATCGGAGTAGCGGCTGCAATGATAGGCGAAGATATGGATGAAGCCGTTAAAAGTGGAAGCTATGAAATTGTATATGGAAGTCCCGAATCGTGGTTGTCGAAGGAATGGACCAAAGAACTTCAGGAAGGAAAGCTTGGAAAGCAAGTTGCAGCTATCGCTATTGACGAGGTTCACTCAATCACCGAATGGTAAATTTTCCGTTCAATTGTTGTGCATTTTCATTGCTCGAGTTCACGATCTGTATTGAAACGGCTTTCTATCGAAACGAGCGGTATTTGTCTGTCACTTTAATCAAAATTTTTGTCACGTACAACCTGAAGCCGTCTTAAACTAAAGATTACATGAATAATTCTCTCGCTATCTACTGTCCGAAAGTCTTAGTTTTTAGTGACATTAGGTATACATACTATTAATTTTTTGTTCAGAGAAATTTTGATTTATTCGCAAGAAATAATGTTTGAACCATGCAATAAATGTATGGGCATGTAGGTGAATCTCACCATTGCATTTAAATTGTCTAATGTCCTTTACTTTACGAGTGGTTGTCAAAAATATTCTCTTGCTTTATATAGGGGGATGTCAGAAGGAAGAAAAAAAAAAGAAAGATCCTTTCCGAGAAGCATTTTCAAGAGTGAAGGACCTAAGATCTCAATTACCAGGTGTTCCAGTGATAGCTCTGACTGCTAGTGTATTACTCAAGGAGAGACAAAAGTTAATCAAGGCAAGTGGAATGATAAGTCCAGTTATTGTTGATGTGTCTCCGAACAAGGAAAACATAACTTTGGATTTCCTTGAAATGAAGAAGGAGTCTTATTCAGGATCTAACCTTAAATGGGTTGCTGACATGATTTCAACTCATGGAAGACAAACACCTCAAACTATTATTTTTTGCAAGACATTCAACAGCATCTCCTTTGTTTTAAGCTATTTGCTCATGACTTTGCGTGGAAAAGCATTTGTAGACTCTGAAGACAAGGGAAAAGTAAGCTTGATTGGTGTGTATCATGCAAAAACATGGGACAAGGAGAAAAGTGAAATTGAACATGATTTTAAAGGAGATGGTCTCAAAAGGGTTGTCATTGCCACATGTGCCCTTGGCATGGGGGTGAACTTCCCTCATGTCAGGTATGTTATACAGTATGCCCCCCCAAACAGTTAAGTTGACCTGATGCAAGAAGCTGGTAGAGGTGGAAGGGATGGTCTCGAAGCTCATTGTGTAGTGTACTACACACGCCAGCAGTTGTCACAGTGCAGCAAGGATGTGAAAATGGTAGTAAACAGTGAGGGCTGCCAGAGAAAGGAACTGTATGGTTACTTCAGTGACTCTGATGTTTCTGTTGAGCCAGGCCACAAGTGTTGTTCGAATTGCAGAAAAGACTGTAAATGTGGAGGAGACAAATGTGAAGACCAACAGCCATTCCTTGCAGCAGATGGTGAAACTCCCTCCCCAGCAGACCCAGTGCGAGAACTTAGCGAAACTGATTTATTGGATTTAAGACTTTCATTAGAAGAGCTCCAGCAGCAGTATTCTGCATGCGGCCCATCATTATTTCATGCAGAGTCAACCCATGGTTTCAGTGATCAGCTAATTGGCAACATCTTGAAACATGCACCAAATATTAGCTCAGCTGAGTACATGAGCCAGCATTTATCAATGTTCTCTAGTAAGCATATCATGGATGTCCTAGAAGTTTTCCAGGAACTGTTTGAGGATGTAAACAATTACGATGAACAAATGGAACAACTGAATTTAATACATCATGAGGTTTGCCAGGCAGAGGATTATTTCCTTATGTCAACAACTTCTCAGGGTCTGTCAGAAATGGATGAATTAATGGAAGATACATTTGAAGATTACCATCAACTTCAAGAATTTGAATTGGTATTTTGAATTCCAGTTTGTTCAGATTAGTTAATAATATTATTCTTTTATTGTTTTCTGAATTAATTAACTACCTCTCATGAACAAGCACCCTCTCGCCACCCCTTTACCCTCCTTCCAAGGACACTTATTCAAGGAGCTACAGTAATTATCTGTTATCAAGGGGGTATCAGAATACTAAAAAGGTTCATCTAATAATATATTTTTTTAATGATATTAATGTTACAGAGACCTTACACATAGAAGCAGCTTGCTTCCACATTTTGTGTCTTCTTAGGCTGTTCCAGGTGTTCAGATAGCGGAGAGTGGTGCAGCCCTCCCCAGTTCCCCCTCTACTTTTCCTCACTTTCTTTACTTCACATCGCTCCCCACTGTCTGAATAAGGGGAAAAGGGAGAAAATCGGCTCAATTCGAAGTCCCATAGCTTAGAAAATCTATGCATCTTAAAAAATTCGGCAATCACGTGACCGTACACCGACCACCCCACCTTCCGTCCGTCCGCACCACAGGCATACCAATGTTTAATCTCACACTTTCTAGCTAGTTTGGGAGCCTGCAACCTGATATTGTACATCCATGTTTTGATTAATCGACAGCTGTCAAAAAAGTGTTTCTGCTGACCAGTATCGCCTGACCCTATCGCGGGCTCAGGTATCGACTCACTGAGTTTGAGTGTTTTTTTAACGTATCCGCTGACAGGTTGCTACTTTTCAATTATCGCAGGCTCAAGTTCATTTTTTTTAAAAAAAGCATATGAAATAAGTCGAGTTCATGAGCCGCACTTTTAAAATGTTGATTTCGAACTGACCTCGGACGCGAAAATTCTACCGGCTTTCACATTTAAATGCAGGGAAGCTTTTGACTTTTCTCACTGTCAAGCGTTGATCACGCTCTACGTCCAATTTTTATGTTCTGATTGGTCAAAATTTTGACAGGTGAGTTCATGCGGAAAATTTATGCAGCGTCTGGAAACTTGCTTACTGATAGCTGGAGCTTTCAGAGTTTTGTGTCATCTTGTGATGTTTTAAACTGGCTTTTTCTACTTGGTGTACAAAATGAAATACAGCTGTTATCAAGATTGTTCTGTAATTCATGGCTGGTTTGTTTATTGCGCTTTTTGTTGACAAATGCACCCCTTGTCAAAGTCATTGGAAATCCGATTTCGGATGGCGTCGTTTTCAAAATGAGCTTACTCACTTTCCCTTGCTTGAGGCGTAAGAGGGTTGAAAATTCTGGAACACTTGATGATCTTCAGAAGCAGCATCTCGACTGGTAAGCCTGAGAAATTGTTGTCTTTGATGTGTTTTTTTTTTCGATTTCCTGAAGTCGAGCGTATGGTTTATGCGGCTTAAGTTTATACACGAGCAATGATCTAACCTACAATAGTATCAGGCTTAAAAAGCCTTTAGACATTTTTTGACCGCAAATTCAAAGAAAATGTTCCGAAGATTATTTAGTTATGATTTTGGCTGTAAACAGAAAGCTCTGAGTGATTTTCTTGCCTCGAGTTCATCTTGAAAAAGAGTAAACACCGGGAAGCTGGCTTAAAACATAAATAAGCTTATGCTTACCTGACTCATGATTTTCAGAGACACTTTACTCTCAATACTTCTCTTCGTGAATGAAAATTATTGTCTCTGTACATGTTTCACCGAATTATATTTATTTTATTGATTGTTAGAAGTCCCTCTCGCAATTTTTATCGCTGCACCGGTTGTATCCAGTCAAACATAAACATCTCATGCAGGAATACTCAAAACGTCGCGGGTAAATATCACTCGCTTTTAAAGATTACACATAACAAAACCATACGCAGTTTAATAAATAAAGGGAAATAAAACCTAAACATAACAATTTATCTATCATGTTGAAGCGTAAATGGTAACTCTATTAATCGCACTGCAAATTTGGTGCCTGTCGGTCAAAAGTGAGACCCATCCGGCTGGCCGAAAAGTGATTTTGGGAATTTTTTTTATCGTTTTCATTAAAAGCCCATAATTATTACCCTGCATATCATAGGACCAGATTTTTCTAACTGAAAAGTCCTGGCATTATAGAATTCTCTTCATGAAAACGGTTTATAATTCAATGCTATAATTTGTTGTGCAAAGGAAGCGCGTGCTTTGATCGTCGTGGATATTGAATGAGTGCAAATTCTATTGCAAAATTGTGAAAAACTGCAGAATTATAGGTTTAAATAGGGCAAAAAAGAACAAATTCTGTCCGAGGTCTGTATGATAAAAACAAGGGCCTCACAGTACTGTTTAGCTGAGACGTGATGAGAAAAAGTATGTTTAAAAGGCTGGTTTACACGCCACCAGATTCGTCGCCAAGATTTACTAGTCAACTAAACTTGTCGAACACAAAAAATCCGCCCTGATTTTTTATTTTGGCCTCTCTTTTACACAGAGGAATGCAACGTGTCAATTGGCTGCCACCAAGGACTACTGTAATGAAGCTCCGTTTTCCCCAACAATTCACCAGACTGTGACCAAATTGTAACAGGTTGTAGACCCGGCTTACCTGAGGCTAAAATAGAATTTGTGTAGTCTGACTCTGGTTATTAAAATTTTGGCCACCATTAATTATAATCGTTATTACTTATAATCGTTTGAGATAAATGTCTTGAACACTGCTAGGTTCAGCAATGTCAAGAGTTTCCTGGTTGATGGTGCTGTGCTACAGTACTGTGCAAAAGTAATGAAACCGAAGTTCGCCGAATTTCGTCCTTTGTTTTCGCGAAATTTCGCCTTGAACCATTTAAAGTCTCTGTTGGCCACTAAGTGGAGCAGGAACGCGAGAAAAACCCTAGGAACGTCTTCGTGGGAGGCTAGTCTTCAATGACAAGTTCTTTTTATGAGGTTGTGAAGTAATCCGTAGAACAAAATCGTACAGTTATACTTAAGAGCCAGTCTCTGTAAGATCCTCATATCGAGTTTTGCCCACAAAATGGATTTCGCTCATAATTTTTCTGTAGACTTCTTTTAATAAGTATATAACAAATATGAAACTAGATTGGAGAAATTCGCTTCTGTAAATTTTTTTTAACGAATTTTCTTTCGGCGCCACA
>CALNXI010001305.1:35596-45596 GCA_942486025.1 Porites evermanni
CATGAATTTAATATGGAAACAAGTAATAATCCACAGAAAGGAGTCTGTTCCTCGAAGCAAGATTTTCGCTTAATGCTTTTATTTTTACAACTGAGACGGCAACCCGGAATGTTCAATATAACTTCTTGTTCTCTTCACCTAAATGGCAACCAGGACAACCTGACAATAGGAAGCCATTCAATGTGCGTCTCAGTCAAATCTTGAAAACATGCATCGTAAATAACCAAGTGAGTAAGTAGGTAAGGAAATAATAACGCCCGATACCATGAAGCTGAAAAAGAAAGTAAACCAGACACTGAAAACGGTAAGTTATCAACTCCACCAGAGCTAAGAAAAGACAATAAATTAGGTAAGTAATTCCAGATTCCAGGTACTGGATTGAAGTCTTTGTCAGTAGAACCAAGAGACTTTGGTCTATTCCGTCTTGGTAGAACTTGGATTCCGGATTTCAATCGTTAGTGGGAACAAACTCCTTTCTGTGGGCAAGAGAGGATAAAGCTCGAGCTTTATCCTCTCTTGCTGTGGATTATTACTTGTTTCTATATTAAAATCATGCCTTGAATACCCACTTGAATGTACTTTACTCGCACTTAAAGCCCAACGTCTCTCCTCCTCTTTCCAGTTACTTGAGCAAAGAGTTTATTTTGGGAGTTTGCGACCAGGAAGTTTTTCAACAAGCGTTTTCTTTATTTTTGCCGAAAACATTTGTTAAAATTGAAACAGTTCTCGTTTCTTCTACCGACAGACTCGTAGCTTTTCGAGCCCGAGTTAGCCCTTTTTTATAAAAGGTTTTAAGTTGTTGTAACGTATATGATTTATAGTCTATGAAGTATATCGCACATTTTTCAGTGAATGCACCCCTAAGAATTTGTCAGCAATTCATAGACAAGAAGAAAACAATGGTAACTCAGGGTAACATTTTTTATCAGATACTGTTATGCATAAGTAAATTCAAAGCTGAATTTATAGATAACTGGGCCCGATAGAAAGAAAACAAAATGAACTTGCGGTGAACACAAAAGTCGGCCAGCTTTTTCTTTTACGTCTTTTCTTGAGACATTATTTTGTTGACTCTAACATCCGTAACCTGTAAATTGGTTACCGCAGAGTATCATGCATAAAAACGATTTTTTTCCCTTTATATTTTTTTCATATCACTCGTTTTCACTCAGTTACCTCGAACCCCAAATCATTTTCCCCTGCCGCGACATTGGACCCGCGACCGCGACTTTGGACCCGCGACCGCGACATTGGACCCGCGACCGCGACATTGGACCTGCGACCGCGACTGTGGACCCGCGACCCGCGACCCGCGACTATTAGTCAAACTCAAATTCAACCGATTGCTCCCGATAAAAGAGTGCGACCCAAAGCTTCCAATTTACTAGTTGATTTAATTGAGCCTTTATCTTTAAAATAATACAGGTCAGAATCATCAACACCTTTTCGTTTAGAAAATCTGAGGAAAGCCCCTTTGACCCACTTAGCGAAAACATACGATTTTAGCCAAATTCAGTGGATTAAATCTCAAACGTGGCTCACACTTACATACTCTCCTGCATGTCATTGTGTAGTTCAATCCTTCAGCTACTGAATCGTGTTGGAGACGTAGGACATCTGCTATTTGGAGTATACTTGCAGACCTGAACAGACCTTTATCTCCTAAACTTCCCGATGAAGATGCACTATCGATATCAGCTTACATCGACCAAGGTTAGCACGTTTTAGATTTTTCTTAAACTTGGAATTATTTTGAAGAAATAATAAACCAATTATTGAATTCGGCTTCCGTAGGATATGAAGAATTCTACCGATCTCGAAGGGTGTTATCCACCTCGGCCATGGGCCTCGGTAGATAACATTCTCGATCTGCAGAATTCTTCACATCCTACGAAAGCCGAATTCAATAATTGCTAATTACACCAGGGATGACCCTTACAAGTTTTGAGTGCAGCACTTGGACATTGCTATAGCCAATAGTACCGCAGAGTCACTGAACTTTTGGCTGATTAAACTGGTGAAAGATCGAAGTTTAATTTTGTGCAACAGTTAATTCACTGCATGTAATTTTGAAAGAACATTAAATATTCGCCCACCATTTATTGTGTCAGTTGCTGTGCTGCTGACTAATATTCATACGACACGTGCAGTGACTTTAAATCTGATAAAACACCACATACTAATAAGGGGAGCTTTTATTCATATAAAGTCACTGTGATGTATTATTGACCATTTGATAGGTTAATGCGTTATTAAAGCACTTGGAAAGAAAAGAGCAAACTCAAATAGAGTCGCAAGTCAATCGCCCATCTTCTGAAATTCCACACGAGAGACGCATACATTTGCAGGTTCCCTCGCGAGTTTGTGACGTTGAGGGTGGCGCAGTTTGTTCTAAATATAGTACATTTTGCTATTTCGATAGAACCGCAAGGACCCCGCGCTTGCAGTCTCCTACCCTGATTATGGCTTCTGGTGAATAGTTATATTGTTAAACAATCAGAGACCGGCCAAACGGAGTACCATTCTCTAGCAAATCTAGATTTCACTTAATGAAGCAGACTCTTACCTTCTTTGGGAAAGTTTACATCTGAAAGATCAGGGGAGGGCAAGTCTGGTTTTTCATCACTGTACTTTTTGAAAGCGTCTGTGTTCGGCTGAGTTTCATCTTCTTCAAAAGAACCTGTTATGCGGGGATGAAATTAGTCAAAGGAATCTGGGATTTGAAACAGAGAGATAGGACTAAAAGACACTACGTACTTAAAGGAGCTATGTCACGAGAATATTGCAGATTTGGTCATTTCAGTTGAACAGAATCAAATCGAAGTATGTGTTGAAGTCATTACTGAAAGCCTTTTCCTTTACAGTTATGAAGAAGATACCAAATAATTTTAAATAAAGAGCTATAACCGTACAACTGTTTTGGTTATTTTTGCAGGCATAGCAGTAAAACGTGAAGAGGTTTCAAGTTTTAATCCACGTTTATCCTTTCCATCCACAGAAACAGGACGACAGGAAAAAGTTTTAAAGCCTAAATATATTCTTTAACAAGAAACCTTCAAAATTATTTTGGAATTCAATTGGCGCGAAGACACGTTAAAAAGATAGAAAAAAGCGTAACATACCCCTTTAAATGCATAAACTATTTTAGTGGCAACTGACTTTAATTAGAGTTAGTTGTAGGGAAACTTTAGCAAATTGAATAAATCAGATGGATTAGGAATAAAATACTTAATCTTCGTTGTATAAAAACCTCTTATTAGAGACCTTTAGATTCGCAGACGAGCACGACTATGAGTACGAGATTTTCTCAATACTAAGTAGTAAGAGCGTGCGTGAACCAGCGTCATTTTGGGAGGAAAACGTGATAGTCGTCGTCATTCACTACTAGTTTTA
This sequence comes from Porites evermanni, assembly GCA_942486025.1. Classification (NCBI taxonomy): domain Eukaryota; kingdom Metazoa; phylum Cnidaria; class Anthozoa; order Scleractinia; family Poritidae; genus Porites; species Porites evermanni. The sequence continues at coordinate 38,990 of CALNXI010001305.1, forward strand.
GCGAGAATGTCCTGTTAACGGGCACAAGTTACAAAGTGTTATAGGTTGTATTATTTTGCGGCTGGGAAATAGCTTAACCTCACCCAATAAAGAAAACAGTGCTAATATTTTTGGTGAAAAAGATGTACAATGAAGCTATCCGGGGTGTCTATTATTTGAGAATAGCGAAAAAAAATTTAGTGAAATCTCGTACTCGTAGTCATTCTCATCCTAGAATCTAAAGGTCTCTATTTACATTTAAAGAAAATACTCATGAATTTTTCTAAAACTGGTTCTTTCCTAAACTTTTACTGGGTAGCCATGACTGAAAACAAACAAACAATGTAACAACAACAACAACAACAACAACATAATTTTATAACGTTTGATATCAGTTTGATCATATGAAGAGTTAATACTATTAATACCTTCAAAAGATATTTCTGAGCTGTTATCGTCAGAATCAGACTTCGATTGAGGTGACAGATTACCGGAAGACGTCTCAACATCCCCAAAGTAGCCTGTATTATTGGTCAAATCATTCTCAGCCTGATAGTTTTCTTGGTCAACAGCAATACCTGTTTCAATCAAAGACATTTAATGAATGATACCTCAGTGCTCGGTGTGTGCCAGGTATGCAGTATGTAGAAACAGCCACCAAGTCACATGAAAAAATAGACTGTTCACAGTCCCCTATTTTTCCGTAAGATCGTCGAGATCGAGCGCTTTGCGTTACGGGCAGCTAACTTGGATGAGTGTTAAAACTTCTTAGGGGGCGGCCCCCACCCCCTGTGTAGTTTTGACACTCATTCAATATGGCCGCCCGTAACGCAAAGCGCTCGATCTTGTCGATCTTACGGAAAAAAGAGGGGACTGTGAACAGTCTAATCAGAAAAAAAAGGACAAAAAAACAAAACAAAACTACAATAAAAAAAAGTAAAGTGAACAAAAAAAAACAAAATAAAAAATAAGCAAACAAGCAGACAAACAAACAAATATAGGAAACCTCCTTGCTTACAGAAGTTTTTCTGCAGTTAGTTTGTACACCGATTTTACCTCTTTACTTCATGAATAAATAAGAGAGCAGTTTCAGAGAGGATTTGAAAGATTTTAGTTTAAACATGCCGCCAATTACTATATTAACTATTAACCGATCTACTTGTTAATAACCACACCTTAAAAGGAAAAAGAACAAAACAAACAAAAAGGAAAGACAAAACACAAACATAAATCTTACCACCAATCTTTTGTTCTGTAGCTCTTTCAACAAGAAAAACAAGCTCCGACCAGTCAATCTTCTGAACATCGTCTGGGAAAAACTCTGTATCCTCAGAGAATCTGTAGAGACAGTACACGACAGATAACGATGTCGGCTTTTATTGCATTATATATGCATCTTTGCTTCGATCATCTTGTTATCATTAATAAACACAGGGAAAGTATAGTAGGGTAAGCGGCTTGATGTTGTAAAGCTTGCAAGACCCCATTTTGTGAATCATATTTTTGTTTGATTAGACCTTTTAATGTTTAACGCCTGGGCCCAGTTGTTCAAAGGCCGATTAGCGCTTAACCCGGGGTTAAATTTAACCCCGGTTTCCTTTTTCTTATGTTCAAAAGTATTTTCTGGGATAATTTTCTCTGTTATTTTTAGAGCTTCCAATCATGAACCTGTAGACAAAAAGAATTAAAACTGAAATGCTTTTTAAGCTTTCAAATCTGAATTCAAATCTCACACTAACCCTGGGTTATCTTAACCCAGCTTTGAACAACTCGGCCCAGGAGAGGAAAACCAAGAAAAACTATGCGCCAACTTTTTCTCTTCATGCAATGGTCAATAAGGTCTAGTAGAAAGGATGGAAGTTGTCTAATACTCGCATTTTAAGGCATCTCTGACAATTTATGAAGATAGTTTACAACCAGGTAAAAAAAGTAGAATTTTTAAAGTTACCTCTTAGTTATGTCTGCAAGGAACTTTGCAGTCTCCTCATGTCCATTTTTCCTGGCTATTACCTCTGGTAATTGCGAAGTCTCCTTACAAGAATGGAGTAACATTCTTCCCACCGTAGATTTAAATATCGGCTCAATTAACCACTGAGCACCACTTGCTACTATTGCATTAACCAAATGTTGCAGTGACTGAAGCTGTTGGGTAAATCCTAAGTAAAGGTGTTCAGTGTTACGAAAGATGATAGAATTTAGGTCATGTCAGTAAATACATCTTTTGCTTGTGTTTTATGCTTTGCTTTTAACGATAAAAGCAAAACCTCAAACATTTAAAATTCGATACGTAAAAACAATATGTACAGTGGATCCTCGATTTAAGCAAGCTCAATTAAAGTCCTCGGTAGAATGAACGATATTCTAAATATCCTAATTGCAAAATGACTGGAAAGGAACCTCGATATAACCTTATATATATAACCTTATACCGAACATATACCGAACATATTTCGCCAGTCCCTTGGCCCTTCGTTAGACCGAGGTTCCACTCTAGTATGAAGACAGAGTGATTTCTCGCACCTTCAGTAGACAAGAGCTGTTGTCAACGATCTCTTTCTAGCCCTTTCAAGCATTAAAAGTTTCTGTAGATATTTTGGCTTTTGATTGACAGGGACTTCCATGCCGCAGAAAAAGACGTACTGAAAACTATCGCGCTGCAATGTATATCCGTTGGTATATTTCTAAGATTTGATAATGTCGTTATGATGTCATTTCACATTATACATTAGTCACCAATCTAAGAAAGATTGAAGAGTGAAGCTAATGACGTAATATAAGACGTCAGAGAGAAGGCAGTTTCTCCTTCTTCCACGTGCTCAGAAACTCAAACAAGCTCAGGTATATTAGTTATTAAGCAAGAACAAATAACGTAACTTACCACCATTTCCCGAACTGCCTGTATCACCTTGGGTATTCCCATTACTGCTCTCACCACTGGCAGAATTACTTGTATCACCGTGAGCATGGCCATTACTGCTCTCACCATTGGCAGAATTACTTGTATCACCGTGAGCATGGCCATCACTTCCATCATATTTACTGGCCAGGTGACGGAACAAAATTGGATATATGCGTGGGTCATCAACATATTCCACTTCCGTTTCCCCCAAAGGTCTATTATCTTCCGACTCTACTGACACTTTAACAATACAAGGCCTTGATGCAGCTGCAGTTTTACAAACAATAAAATTATTAAGGTTAAGCCAAAAAACTGAAAAGAGTATCGTTGTTAAAGTGCTATGCTTTTTTTTTTTTACTGTATTCTAATTTAGAAGATGTTTCGACGACTAACTTTGAAGGTGTCTCTGGCCTTACGTTGAATTTTAAATCGTTTGTCTAGTGTAATCTCTCTTAAAGGATAACAGTAAATTGGCCTTTAGTACCGTTCATGTGGGTTAAGTGAACAAACCATCCCTCTTTAAAAACACGTTTTTTTCCCACTGTTGGCTTCATTTTGTGAGGTATACATTACTTAAAAGTAAAGTTAAGTACAGAGAGTACTGAACCTTAAAAATTCCCATACTAGCATGTGCAGCCTTAATTCCTGGGGGGCACATACCCACACAAGACTAAAGTAAGCGCCCCCCCCCCCCACCCAGGAGGTCACGACCCCAAAAATACCTACACGGTTATGCGTCTAAATTTTGAAACCTGGATGGCATATGCTCACGCAAAACCTAAGGGGAAAATAATTAGCCCCACATCCCCACCCCACGGGTAATAATAAACACTTAATGACTGAAACAGTTGATTTTGTTTCGCGAGAATCTCAATGTTTTCCGAGGCGAGGACGAAGGAAACATTGAGATTCGAGAGAAACACAATTAAGTGTTTCCCTCGGGACAACTCATTAAGTGATTTGTTATATAGCTGGACATTTAGAAGCTTGAAATTCATTAAACCTCGCTGTAACGGCGGTCTCAACATGTGCACTGTTACCCTCTGACGTCATAGATTTTAAAATGTTGCCCACTCAGAGATTTTTGCGGGAAAGAGTTTCATTGTTAGATGTTCAATAAATTAAAAACAATATCCATAGCCGATGTCACTGTGAGATTGCACTGTTTAACATGGGGCAAATTGTGATTTCATGACAGTAATGATTCTTTGATATTATGCCTCGCAGTAGAAGATAAATACAATAAAAGCAATATTTCTGAAAATAATGAATCAATCAAATTAAAACTCGGCATCAGCAATGTACTGTACGAAAGACGCAAAATGACGCTTACTATGATATTGTTATCGCAACAGTCTTGGTTTGAGTCTCTTTCTGCGTCGAAACAAACATTACCATTAATTTACGAGTGTTAAAAAAAAATACAAAATCTTTGAAATGCCCATGAACATATTTAAATTATTTTTCAATTACTTATCTCCTAGCATCTATTGCCTGAATTCCTAAACAAAAACTTTATGCTTACCAGCATTTTGAGAATTACGCAATATGATATCACGCATATTAATGAAACTCTTATAGTAAGCTTGGGCTACCTGTGTATAGACAAGGCCGTATTTTTGTATTTTACAAGTGGACATACCTGGCATTCTCTCTCCTGAAAAGGTGTTATCATTCAGTCTCTCTCTCAACAAAGCGTCTCCCAAAGATTCAAATTTTGCTCTCAATGATTGAACTTCGCTTGGGGGAGGATGTTCGAATTTTACAAGAAAAATGGGTGCACCCTTAACGAAAAGAAAAACAAAAAATCTTCAGTTTTTAATATAGATGTTTCCCGCATTCCTGTAATCAAAGGCATCAAATCGAGGCTCGGGTGGACAAAATACATTGATTTATATAAAATTGTCCTCCCGAGTCTCAACAGGTAAGGTAACCCAAGTGCAACTCAAGATTGTTTTGGCGGGAAATCGCATAGCCATCGGCGTCCTGTAAAGCAGAGACAACTAAAGAGTCCACAAAGACGAAAGCGGAAAGCGGAGATTGTTTGTCTAAAGTATTAAGCTTAAAAAAAGTGATCGAGAACACGTACAACATTTTCTCCCAAAAACGTGTAACTAAGAAGTTTGTGCAAATTTCACGTTGTAGTCGTATAAAACAACGGCAAAGAAATGTACAAAAAAAGTGCTGCACGTGCAAAGTTGTTTTTCTTGCTAATTAGACCTTTTGTTTTTTTGTTTTTGTTTTTTACCGTTCTCCAGCGTTGCCTTCGCCGCTTAGCATTACACGATTTTATATTTTCTTTGAACAAACTATAAATATTATCGAGAGCTTCGCTTTTAGCCCTGGCTAAATCTATTTGGTAAAATCCAACTAGTGGTCTATTATCAATGCTGAGTTCTGAGTCAATAGCCCATTCGGCCTTCGGCCTTATGGGCTATTGACTCAGAGCCCGTTCGGGTTCGAGGAATGATTGTTAAGTATTAGCCTTATATGTACACCCAGAAATAGCAATCATCTTCGATCACATTTAAGAGCCATAATGTTTCTTGATCACAGTAGATTAAGCCTGGAAAAAAATTCTCGGACAACAAATCAGGACGAATTTTCTCCCTTCGACAAGTTTTCGTCAAGGATGATGATGAAGTTTATTTCTTTCCTTCACTGCACGAGTGCAACAGAAATTTCCCTAACGCAAAAAAATCTCATTTCTGTTTTTAAAAAACTTGGATACGGTATGCAGTATTAGTTGCCACCAATTCAGCTACACAGAAAATTTGCAACAGTTGACAAATTGACCCAGTTGGTATCATCGCAGGTAAGTTTAAAAGATCGCAAATGCTATCTGATCTACCGCGCAAGTAAGAACCTTTTTAGCCCAAAATTTAAATGACAGGTTCTTCTAAAATGTATGTATAATAGTGTGTACCCTCAAGGATGGCCTTAAATTAATGTGACCAGTGCTTCATAGTCTTATTACAGTCATTTGTACATAAATTTGCAGATGTGCGAAGATTTTCTTGTAACGAGTAGGCTTAATATAGCTTTAGATTGTTTTCACTGCAATGTAGTTATTTTCTTTAAATTATTAGAACTATCTCAATTATGCTCGGTTACATTAACGATATAACAATTAAAAGTGTACTGTATTTCCTGTTTCTCGGCTCACAAGCAAGACTGGGAGCGGACAATTTGTAATTTTTACTTGGGGAATATCTTTTTAATTGAACGATAGCAGCCTTACATGTACAAACGTTTATTTCTGACCCTGTAGCCTTACTCTTGCTTTCCAACGTTAATTAAAACAAACCTACAATTTTCTTAAAAATTGATTGGGGAGTTACTAAATAGGGGAGCGAATCGGGGAGACCGAAAATGGAAACGAAACCTCAATTTGACCTTGGCCCTATTACCAACTCCTTAGCACAAACTTTATTTGTCTTCCCATTTTCTTGTTCCGTTTGCTCGTTACTCCTCCCCGTGGTCCATTCTAGCATCCTTTTAGTTAAATATTTCATCGAACTACCGTAAAGTTTCTTGTTATCAACCGCAGTAAGGGGCTTTTCAGTCCGCTCTTGTTTAACAAGAAGACAATATAAAAAATGATTGCAATGTTGAAAACAACAACAACACGCAAACAAACAAAAAACAATAACTATACCTGATAAATAGGAACCCGCTCAGGATTTATTTCTGGCTTAAAATCTTGTTTTGTTTCTGTTCTGATTAGTT
>CALNXI010001305.1:50596-55361 GCA_942486025.1 Porites evermanni
CTACATTTTAGTTTTATTATCTCCAGTGTTGTATCTACAAGATAATGTCTATTACTTACCTCATCAACAAAAATATAAAGAGCCGAGTTTCCCTTTAAAAGCCTCTTTGTCAAACGTCCATTCCATATTCGGCGGTCACCATGAAAGTCTAATCTTGTTCGATTGTCTACTGCGGCTGCGCAGTAAAACCTAGGTTAGAACCCGAGATGAATACAATGATCATGCCGCTGACTAACAAAAGAGTAAACAGACTGCAATCATTGAAAATATCATTATTTTCTAATAGCGGAGCTTCACCCGCGCGCGAAGCTCGTGCGAGGGCGTAGCCCCATGGCTAAGGAAATGTGGTAATCTACCCATCCGAGAAAACTTGGTAATCACGTGACCGTACGCCCGACCGTCCGTCCGCATCACAGGACAACCAATGTTTACTCTCACACTTTCTAGCTAGTTTGGGAGCCCAAGAGAAAACTAATTGCACATTAATGTTGCGATCAATTGACAGCTGTCAAAACAGGGTATCCGCTGACCAGTATCACGTGACCGTACCGCGGGCTCAAGTGTCGACCCATCGAGGTCGAGTATTTTTTTGAAGTTATCCCCTGAGAAATTACCAGTTTCAAATGATCGTAGGCTCAAGTTTTTTCTTTTCCAATGATTTATATGAAATATGTTGTGTTTATGTCACTATGGCCCTGCGCTGTTAAGATTTTGATTTCAAACTGACCTCGGACGCGACAATTCAGCCAGTTTTTTAAAAATACAGGCGGGGAAGACCTTTTCTTACCATGGTCACGCGTTGGTCAAAAATTGACAGGTGAGTTCAAGCGGAAAATTTATGCAGCACTCATGAAAGTTGTTTACTTTGAGAGCTGAAGCTGACAGAGTTTTGTGTCAACTTGTGATGTATTTAGCTGTCTTTTCCACTGGATGTAGAAAAAGAAATACAGCTGCTATCAAGGAGCCTTCTGTTATTCATGGCTGGTTTGTTTATTTTTTATTCTCTCTTGGTTTTTGGTTCAGAAATGCGTAGCTTGTCAAAATTCGGTAATCCGATTTCGGACTGCATCGTTTTCGTTTTTCACCTTGCTTAATGCGTAAGAGGGCTTAAAAGTCTCAAACAACTGTGGCCTTCCTTGATATCTTTCAGGAACTGAATCTCGAATGGTAAGCCTGAATAGTTATTGTATTTGATGTTTGTGTTTGTTATATCTAATTTCATGAAGTCGAGCACAATTTATGCCGCAAGTTTATACACGTTTGTAAGATTTGAGTCAATGATCTGACCTAGTATCAGGTTAGATATAAGCTTAGAGAACTTTAAAAGGCCTTCAAATATATTTTCTCACCGCAAATAAAAAGAAAACGTCCCGACGAATATTTAGCGATAAATTTGGCTGTAGAAGGAAAACTTTGAGCGATTTTCTTGCTTCGAGGAGTGGCATCTTTGAAAAATGCAAACACCGGGAGGCCGGCTGAAATTAAAGTAAAACATAATTAACGACTCAGGATTTTTAGAGACACTTTAATACTTGTCTTCGTGAATGAAAATTGTTGTCTCTGTGAATGTTCCACCGAATTATCTTTCTTTTATTGATTGTTAGTAGTCTCTTGCAATTTTAATAGCTCGTCCGTGGCGTTTGTTTTCATCGTTCATGGACATCGCTTGCAGGAGTACTTTAAATAAATGTCGCGCGTATCAAAAGCTTTATAAGATTACACATCGTTATAACTGAAACCATTAAATAACAAAAAAAAATAAATAAATAAATTCGTTGTTTTGTTGAAGCATAACTCTATTAAAGTTCATTCAAACACTCGACCACACTGACAGCTCGCACTGGAAACGAGAAACGGCCGGCCGTATGGGTGATTTTGGAAATTTTTTGAACGGTTTCGCTAAAAGCCCACGATTGATCGTCCTGAACATTGACTGAGAGCAATTTGTCTAGAAAAATTGTCAAAAAAAATGTAGGTTCTGTTTCACCTCAGATGTGATGTATAAAAAGTATAAAAGGTTGGTTTACACACCCAGGAATTTGTAAAGTAAACCTGTCGAACGCAAAAAAATTCGGCCTGATTTGTTTTCCAAGAATTTGTTTTCGAGGCCTTATCTACAGCTGTGACCAAGAGCCATTATGGCTCTTGAATGTGATCGAAGATGTTTGCTATTTTTTGGGTGTACATATAAGGCTATCAACTCGATGTAAGATGTTTCACTCTAACATAACTTAGCCTTTGCCTCAAAAGTCACATGAATGTGTTCTTAAGTTAACTGATTTGTCGATTACAAGTTTATTGTTTAATTTAAATTACAAATTATTAAGTGAATGGGAGCTTCGCTTTTAGCCCTGGCTAAATCTATATATTATTCAAGAGTGTTATTATGATAAGATAATATTACCTCTGATTTTGAAGATATGGAAATGTCTCCAACAGCTTTTCTGTTACGTCTCCTTCTGTCATCTCTTTGGTAATTTCTACCTTTTTGAATTGCCCCATTTCTGGCTTTTTTATTTGAAACATCTCGATTGTCATTGGCATGAACACATCATTGCCTCTCATTCTAACACCACTTGTTTTTAAGACCACTACACTCCGGTCGTGGAAGTTTGCGTGCGTATCAGATGGCTGCATTGCCGCCATGGCTGCAACCTATTTTAAGAGAAAAGAAACTAATTTAGCCAACTATATAAGATAGCTTTGAATATCAGAAGAGCACCATTCAAAGGATACTTAATTGCAATAAACCGGTGCAGACCCTACGTTGTCAGACAGAAGCAAGTCTGCTCAGTAACTGGTTTGCTTTCCAGTCATGCACTCCTAGAATATATAGATTTAGCTAAACCGGTGCAGACCCTACGTTGTCAGACAGAAGCAAGTCTGCTCAGTAACTGGTTTGCTTTCCAGTCATGCAATCCTAGAATATATAGATTTAGCTAGGGCTAAAAGCGAAGCTCTCGATAATATTTATAGTTTGTTCAATCAAAATATAAAATCGTGTAATGCTTAGCGGCGAAGGCATGCAACGCCGGAAAACGGTGAAAAACAACAATAGGTCTAATTAGCAGAAAGCAACTTTGCACGTACAGCACACTTTATTTGTTCCTTTCGTTTCCGTTGTTTTGCACGACTACAACGTGAAACTTCCAGAAACTTCTTACTTACACGTTTTATGAAGGAAATGTTGTACGTGTTCTCGTTCACTTTTTTTTTTTTTACTGCCGCACATTTTTACCTTGCATTGGTGGCCGCTAGCATTTCTCATTTTGTCAACGCCGCTACAAAATTTTCAAGTTGTTCCTGAAAAAAAAAAAATGCCTATTTTTTTTATCTCTTGCTCTAGATCTCTGTCGCCCTTTTGCTTGTTGAGCTTCGCTGGCCTTCTGCCCACTTTCTCCTTTTCTCCGTCTTTCTCTTGCTCTATATTCCAAATTTGTGGACATGACAATTTATCTAAGCTTGATACTTTAGACAACACGAATACAGAAACAATTTCCGCTTTCCGTTTTCGTCTTTATTGACTCTTTAGTTGTCTCTGCTTTACAAGACGCCGGTGGCTATGCGATTTCCCGCCAAAATAACCTCGAGTTGCATTTGGGTTGCCATACCTGTTGATTGAGTTATTTTACATTGGTATGCCTGTGGTGCGAACGGACGGTAGGTCAGTGGACGGCCACGTGATTACCAAATACTCTCGGAGGGGTAGATTACTTCATTTTCTTATCCATGGTGCTCCGCTGGGGCGATTCGCACGCGAGAGCTCGGCTATAAATGAGTCCCACAGGGCTCAATTTTAGACCCTCTTCTCTTTTGGTCTGTTATTCAAAGGCCCTAGGATGGGAACTTATTTCGAGTTGTGTAAGAAAGCCCATTCCGTGCTCAAGGATGGTGGATTCTTAATCTACTGGCTATGGGCCTCATGGCTTTCGGAACGTTTCAAATTTTGTTAATGTCATTGCAAAATTTTGTCACTTTTGCGAAAGCAATTTATCGTGTGTTGCCAGCAATGAAATTGTCATTATAAGCCTCACCCAGTGACTTTTAACTGCTTTTCATTCGCCTTAGGCGCCAAATTTTTAAAAATGCACTTGAAATGTCTATACAGATATGTATCATGGCAAACCTGAGTCGCAGTAGAAAGGTCATCTTCTTTCCTAAAATTCCTGCCATCATCTACACTTTCCTTTTTATCATCACTGTCATCATTCTTCATATGACCATCACTTTCTTTTTCCCTTTCATCACGATGAACAACTGTCCTATGCAGTTCACTATCACTATCATAAAATTCGCGGTCGTCTTGTGCCTGCAGTTTCGTTACCACTCTGTGCGTTGCATCTTGAGAACAACCCAGAGATGAGCCTTGTTTTTTCTTGTTGATGGATGGCCAGTCTTTCACGTAAACGACCTTAGCTAAAAATACAGAAGGTTCATTTTTAATAGTTCCTTTCCGAGTTCCAAAAAATCTTCACATTAAAAATGATGTCAAATGAGAACCCTTTAAAAAAAAAAGTCTATCTTCACGACAGTAAAACCGTTATTTTAGCACTTTGCACTTAGCCTCGTTTTGAAACGGAGGCATGAAGTCCAAAATGACCTACAAGTACCTTGGGTGATCACTGCATCTGGGTTAAATCGGTTTTTTTTTTTTTTTACAGTAACTACAATGTTTTCCCTAAAAGCCAAAACATTGAAAAGCACACTTGGATGAAGAAGAGAAAAGCTATTAACCAATGTGACCCCTCTCGGCAATTCCATTTCA
>CALNXI010001305.1:55705-68763 GCA_942486025.1 Porites evermanni
CAGTTGTACCTTAGCCTGTGTTTGAATCGGAGGTTTTAAATTCAAATTGACTTGCAAGTATGTGGGGTGATTCTTGCGTGTGGGTTAAGTCGGTTTTTTTTTTTTTTTACAGTAGCTACAATGTTTTCCCTAAAAGCCAAAAGATTGAAAGACACACTTGGATGAAGAAGAGAAATGCTATTACCTCATTGGACCTCTCTAGGGAATTCCATTTCATCCTACATGCCCTTCTTTGGCTAAATAGGCCATTTCCGAATTCCTAAAACCCTCAATTTCAAAATGAGGCCAAGTGCTCAACCTTTCTTGTGAAGATGAGTTTTACTTGTATGAGAATGAAAAGTAATTTCCATATCAAAGGCTGAGCACTTAACCTCGTTTTGATACAGAGGCCCGGAGGAACTCGGAAATGGCCTATTAACTGGTGTAGCTAAATGTTAGTTACTTCATAACAATGCATTGGATTGACCCTAAGTTTATCTATACTGACGTATCGTTCATTGCTCTCCCTCCGGGCCTTTGAAGGGCATTTGTCATTATTTCTTCAGAAAGCAATAACAAAGTGTCGTAATAAAAATAATTACTACATCGCATATTGTTGCCTGAGAGTTTTCGCGATTTTTCGGATAGATGAAGAACGTCTTGACCGTGCCAAATTTTTACCACTCGGTAGAGGAAGTAAAAACAATTTTCTCTTCAAATTCTTCGCAAAGCTTCCCAAAGCCATCAATAGCCTTTTTTTCCACAACATTACAACATTGTGCTCTTCCCTTTTTATCACTTTTCCCTGTGTGTTCAGTAAAATATACCTCATCTTTCGAAATACTCAGGGGAGGGGTCCCCCCCCCCACTAGTACCACTTTGCGTGTACGTTCGAAGCTTAAACTTACTGCGGCTGCTGGAATTTTGGGCACAGGTGCAATTAGTTTAAAACTGGAGATAGGGCATCTTGAAATTTTTAGGTTTATTGCTTATTGTTCAGTAGAGAGTAATAATCCCGTCGATGACTCCTTTTGTCACACAAGTTCCTTCTTTTATTTTTTAGAAAAAAAACAATTTGTTCAGGAAAACCTATAGCTATCATTTATCTTAAACCTACAAATAACTAATTAAAAATGCTCTTTTGCTTCAAACATGCATGTCCTCGATGTGCATGTGTGAGTCATGAAATCACGGGTAATGAACATAAACCCCACCATAACAAAACTTAAAATTACACAAAAAAACCTAATAATTATAACCACTTTCAAATACCTGGCTGCTCCTGCATCCTCTTTCCTTTATCTGTTACTAAATTGTCTCTCCATCGCTGACAGTTCAAGCCTTTAATCATAAGTTCACAATCTTCATCTTCAAACCACGATTCGGGAGGGAAAACGCCCTTTCTGTCCGCAACCTTAAAAATAAAACAGTTGGCATTTGCGGATTTTTTTGTGTGTGATATTGTGAAGATATAGTGTTGTTTGTTTCTTGTGCATTTTGAAATTCTCAAACCATCGCAATGTTTTTTTCTTTGAGCAGTATAGGTGTCCATTTTTAAATGATTAGTTGTTTACATGTGTCCCATTTCATAAACACGATTTGTTTCAGCTGTGGAAACTACATGCTTTTAGCTAGAAGTTAGGTATTAATTGATTGCATCGGTAAAAAAAATATAAAAAAAAAGTGAATATATGTTTTTCACATCGCTCCATTGGTAGTTTACATTGCTGACTGAAATTTTATTATGGCATGAATTAAAACTGGAAAAGGATCTACCTGCAAGTAGCAATAGCTAACGGAGGCGGGTAAATAGACCAAGTTATATGGTACCAAATACAATAGATAACAAAGTTACACTTACATATATGGCGCGAGATACAAGAACTTAAGATACACGCAAAAATACAAGAGATACCATCAAGTTACACTTACATAATTATATAGCGCGAAATACGGGAAGTTAGAGCTGATTAAGTATTAAGCAACAAGGTTATTTTAGTTGAACAATGTTAAATGTTTTTCACTAGATCAATAATAGAAGATGTTGAAGGGTGCGAGTTTTCAGACTTCAGGACATTGATGAACACTGCGTGTACTTTTTTTCTGTCAATATTTTTTTACTCTTTGATTTTCTGATATTCTGCGGTAAAACGTTCCATATACGACACCATATCCAAAAAGTGAGTTTTTTAGTTATTCGAGACGGGATGAATTCTCAAGTTTGCATAATAAACGCTCTATCTTGTCTTCTTATTTGTGGCCGCAAGGTCATCGTACTCGTGACTTTGGAACTGTACACCATGTTCTTGTTCTTGGTTATCGACGACAGGTGATTTAAGTTTTGCCTTGAGGCACTCTTAACTCTTTTAAGGTATCATCCAGGGTAAAAAAAATAATCATTTTTCTAAATTTGCAATTTTTAGACGATTAGATAGAGCTCATCAAGAGCTTTCTTTTAAAAAAAAATGTTTTTTCTGTGCAGACTTATGGAGTGCAAAAGTTTTTTGTATGCTAATTATTTTAATTGATCGTTGACAAGTCCTGTCATACTTGATACGCGTGCCGCTGTAGAACCAAGCTAATCACGCAATTTGACAGAAATCGTGGTTTACAAGTATAGTGCTCACTGTTTTTCCCTGGAGTTCGAAAGTGAATGCCTCCAAAGAAGAAAAAAGAGCTTGTCCGTTTTCGTCCTCGACTCCAAGACAAAAGAAGACGACAAAATCGTTTTGCCGCCAAAGAGTGGGCTTCGAAATTAGCAGAGAGCGACAAGGGCTCCTACTGCAATCAAGAAAAATGGCAAAAAGATAACAAAGCTCCTAAAAAAACCATTGAAACTACCGCGGAATCGAGTTCCACGAGTTCGAGAGCGAATTTTGATTTCTTTCTTCGTTTTCGACTTCCAGTATTTTTTTCACAGGTAGTGCCAATGATTTGCTATCCCTAACTTCACCTGCTTATAACAACAGAACAAACGCACTTGACAAAAATCTGAGACACGGTTTTTTAGTCAAACGTGTTAAGAAGCGAATGCGTTCTTAATTGGCTTCTTCCCTTATTTTGTGGCTGGACTGGACTTAAATTTACAGTGACACCCACTTTCACAAAAAGCTTCTCATTTCTAAATCGCGTTAATAGTTTGATTTTTTTTAAAAAAATGAGCACTAATCTGGAACTATTAAACTTTCAGAAAACGTACGGTTTATGGGGGTATTTGTTAAAAGCAAAAGCGCTGGCGCCGATCAACGCGAGGAGGGTGCTTGAGGGTGGATGATACCTTAAGTCAACTTTAATTCTGTTTCCTTAAAGAATTTAAACTATCATTATCTCTTTTCAGGGCTTCTACCTGTGCCATTTAAAGGTTTCGAACGGTTTCGGTACCAAAAAGTGGAAAAAAATATCACGATCCAACTATCGCGTGTCCGGCCTCCTCGAACGCACGTCATCTATAAATAACTAATAAGTACATTATAGAAGCTTTGAAAAACTCACGTAAATGAAAACAGCCTTCCTTGTTGGGGGGTACAAGCAAGTCAGTACCCAGACTTCAAAAGTTGTACAGTTACAGGGATTCAATGCTTGATCAAGTGATTTTCTTCTCATTGTTGAGACTTCATTTACAGATGTGGCATCACCAGTGTAGGGCAAGTCTAGTTCTGAACACAAAGACAATACTTACGACCACCAGAATTGATACCGGGATTCAATGCACATCACGCAAAGCACAACCTAGTGTAGCCATTACTATTTCAAAGGTAGCCTTTCATGTATATTATGATTACTAACAGCTAAACTCCGGTCAATCAAATTGTCAATAAAATAAACGCAGTTGTTTTTGGCACGAAATAAACACAACAATCCTCTTGTTCACATGCAGAAAACGTAAGCTTCAAGATGCATGATTTCTGAATCCTAGATTTTTATACAGGGTACTGTTTGAAGCTTTTATCAAATGTGCGACGTTTTACATTAAAATTTCCCGGGTTTTGCGACGGAGAAATTGCCTGACTGAAAACATAGCAAGAACAGAAAAAAATACAAATCTACGCGGATGATATAATAAAGACTATATAATGAGAACATAACCTAACTGTTATCACCTTGAACAGAGTTGCTTTCGGAAGTAACAGCTGGCTGATTCAAACTGATTGAACCACCTTCATCTGGGTCAAGCAGCATCCTTTGGAGGATCACGGAAAGCCACTGTTGAGTATTTTCTGCTGGATACTGGTTGAATTGTAATTGAGTAATCCACCTTTCGTGCATTGTGCTTAGATGACGTGGTATATCCTCGGCAGGTGTACTAAGAATGTGCGCATTAATTTTAAAAGCATGACTTTCTTTCCAAAGTCGTTGGATTTTGTCGCATCTTCCTTTGCCATTTACTTCCTTAACGGACATTAGGCAACCTCTCAATACTGTGACGAGTCTGTTTCTGAACTGTGAAGTTCGATCCTCGTTAACTCTCTCTTCTAGCACAATATCGTCTTTATTTACCCAAGAATGCGTGTCTTTTTTGTTTTCTATATTAAGGAAAAAAAAACAAAACAAAACAAAACAAAACAAAACAAACAAACGAACAGTGTTCAGTGCAAAGTTCTCAAAAGTGACACTCATTTGGACTCTCTTTTCGCCCATAAACAAACACCTTGTTCCTATTTTTTTCTACATCAAAAAAGAGGGTTTGAAATAAAAAATAGAATATACAATTCGCTTTGCCTCAACTCCAGAAATATATATAATATAAAATAATGTTTTGAGATCGAGTTAAACATTCTTCAAGTCACTATTGAAAACACTAATTGTTTTAGAATGTGCTTACGAAGTGGTCTCAATGGTAATGAAAAGAAAGCATGTAGCACATAGTACACAGTGCACATAAACAGTAATCAGTATATTCTTAATTTTTTTTTTTTAATATCGCCATCCGGCTTTCAAACTAGAGTCAACTGCAAGGAATCAACAAAAGTTTTCTTCCTGAGGTGATCAGTTTCTTAAGGATTCGCGATGATTTTTGTTTTTCTTTCTTCTTCGATTTTCGTATGAGGCCCCATTGGTCGTTTTTTTTTTCAGCTTTTAATATGTTCGTGTAAACTATTACACTCGAATACACAAATTCGACTACTTTTATCATTGATTATTTGAACTTACGTCCACCGTAAAAAGGTTGAAAAGCTGGTACTACCGAAACGGGTAGACGCGAATTCAGAGGTGACAGTTAATTTTGGCGCCTGACGTTAAAGATTCAAGCCACGTGACTCTGCTTGCCAAACTAAAGAGGTAAACTCACGTGGTCACATTCCTGAGTGTTTGGTGGGCCAAAGATCAGGGCTTCAAGTGGCCTTAAGCAAAAATATAGGGCTTAATATAGGGGGAATTTTTCAAAAATATAGGGCCAATATAGGAAAAATGGTAAAATAATAGGGAAAATATAGGGATTTTTTAACGCGTATTTTATCCAGTGCCAGTTTTGCAACTCTGCAGAAGGTAAGGAACACAATACATTTTAGTCCAACATTGTGAACACTAGTAGAGAATAAGGTCACTAACTTTGAGCACGCAAAAAAATGCACCTAGATTAATACACACAATGACCCTAAAGAAGTACGGTTATTGTGATTATTTGCAACTGTTAGAATTCTTTCTAGGTGAAACGTGAAATATTGGTATGCCTATACAACTTTAACCTCATGTTTAAAACCCTTTTTATTTTCTGGTGGGTAGCTCATGCTGTGGAGTTTTTCTCACATTGAGAGGGCATGAAGCTGGTTTGTTTTAAACCTACTGATTTCTGGTGGTTTTTGTTTCTGACAGAATGTGACCACTTTTAAAGCGTTAACCTTGATACTGCAACTCAATAACCTTTTGATGAAGGTTTTAGTTTCTATAGTTTGTTCCAAATGCTTGAATGTAGAGTTGTTTTGTCCCTTTAAGCAATGACTCCCTGCTATGTTTTGTTGGGCTGGACCCAGAGTTTTAGAGATGTTTGCAAGATGTAGAATTCTCATGAAGAGTGATCTACAGATCCATACTTAAAAGAAGGAATCATAGCTTAAACTCGAAGCTACACCAACAAACCAAGTATGGAGAATTGTACTTGACGACTGATACCCTCCACTTTTTTGTGGACAAGGCAAATCTTTGGAGTGGAGCACAGTGTCTTTATATGTAATTCCTTTTGCTTGCGAATATTCGGTTAATCAAAAGGGCCACTTTCTGATCAGGCAAGACCACGGTTCTGGTTCTCCACGTGAACCTTATCATTTGCAGCATTGGTTTTGTCTTCCGTTGCAATTATGAAAGGAGCAACATTAGTCTTGAGAATGGTACAGTCGTTCTGTCAGACTGAGCTTTAACCTTGCACATTATTAGAGATACCCCATCACAGATTGGAAATTCTTATTTTCCTACTGGCTACTTTAAAAGCAACCAATTATTGATCGATCCCTTCCATTTGAAAAACGAGTGCACACAAAGCTGCCACATCTTCTCGGCATACTCCTTCTAAGATCTGAACAATATCTGAATAAAGAATAACTGATCTCAGCAGCATCAAATTAAGTACACTTACATGCACTAATAATAAACTTATTACCAGTTTGGTCTTGGATGGTCCGAAAAATTCACTTTCTTTGTCACATTCCACCAACAGAAGTTCGTGAACTTCAGTCTATTTGTATTTTCTGATGGAATTATAGGGATTATAAGGCATTTACAAACTAAATAGGGAAATATAGGGTAAGTTTAAAAATATAGGAAATATAGGGACACTTGAAGCCCTGAAAGATAGGCCCAGTGAAGTAATGGTGTTCTATTTCAACCAAAAAAGGAGAAAAGTTTCGTTTGGAGAAAGTCAATCGATGAAACTTTCTCTCGGTTTCAGCCTTCTAGTGCTTTATATTAACTCTGAACACTCTCATCGACGAACGACAAAGCCAGCAATGAGATAGAATGTCACCACGCGAGTTCACCTTTTTGGTTTGACAACAAAGCCACGTGACCTAAGTCGTTAACGCCTGGCGCCAAAATCAACTGTCACGCATGTCTTTGAATTCGCGGTCTACCCGTTTCGGTAGTATTTCGATTATGTGTTGGTCAAGTCAGTCAATTCTCTAGTCTGCGTTGCAGCCGACCCACGCATCGTCTTAGCAGAAGGTTAAGTAGAGCGTCTGCGACACAGGCTAACAATTCTCACGATTCGGGCTCAAACTTTTCAACTGTATTATTTTTATCATCGTCATCATATTGGAAAATTTTAGTAAGTTACATACATTACCTTTACTGAACATTTCTGAGCGGTCGCCTTCAGAATCCGACGTTTGCTCGAAAGAATCTGAGGACAGTGACTCGACATCTCCATAGCAGCTGTTGTCGCTGTCTTTACTTCCTTCATATTGACGGCTTTCTTCTTTACCTATAGCGGCATCACCTTTTGCACAAAAAAAAATCAATAAAAAGGTAATAAATGAGCTTTTCATTTCTCTAAAATTTTCTTTTATCGATTGATTCTCCACATTAAGATCTTTTTTCAAACAGTCGCTCGCACTGACTGGTTGGATTAGGAAAGTGACAAGCTACTTCCAAGCTTCTGGCGATTAGTTATTTTTCTAAGGTGTTGATACACATGATTATTTTAATTTCTTTATAATCAGTACTAGGAAAATAAAACGTTACATGGCGGTACTTACTGGCTTCATCAAGCTCGTCGGGCTCATTAAGAAATTCTGAACAATCAATTACTTCCGGACCTTGTTCCGTAATGTCTTCATAGAATCTACAGTGTGGTAAAAGTATGGCCATGAAGACCAAATCTTTTACATAATGTAAGCAACAAACGTTTTTATGATCATTATGAATACCATAAGCCTACATTGCAAGAACTAATATTATTCTTAATACATCGTAAACTGCCGCTTATAAACCCTCGGCATATACATATCCGTAAGGGGCTTTCAGGAGGGCATACAAGCGGAGGGACTTATAAAATCCGAGGTGGCTTTAATATGCGGAAACGGAAAAAGTGCTTCGAGACAAGCTATAGCAGTGCTGATCAAAATATGCTTTGCATTTACTGGTTTAAAACGTCACATTAAATCGAATACAATACAATTTGAATGGGGGGGGGGGGGGTTTATAACAAGTCCTTTTTTTTTTTTTTTTTTTTTTGGGGTTTTGGGTACCTTTTTGCAATAAAAAAAAAAATGACAACTTTGGGGTATAAAAAATCACGTAAAAACATAAAAAGGAACGCAGCAACCCCCAACATTTTTCCCGGGTCTTTGTAAACAGTTTGGAAATTTAAAAAATGTCTTAAGTGTTTATTTAAAATTGCGTGGGAGGTTTAATATTGGGAAAAGAAAAAGGTGCTGCGAGACAAGTTATGGAGGGGTTCATAAAATTATTCTTTGATTTTACTGTTTTAAAGCGTACCATAAAACAGAAATAAATATAATTGGAGTGGGGGGGGGGGGGTTGTAATCAGATGCATTTTTTTATTTTTTTATTTACGGGTATATGGGTCACTTTGTAGCAGTAACGAAAAATGCAACAGCTGAGGTATATAAAGCTACGTGAAAACGTGAAAACGGACGCAGCAACTCCCAACATTATTGCCCGGGCTTTGTGAACACTTTGTGAGAATTGAACGATTGATTGAAGGTTTAGAAATTTCATAACAAGCACTGGCAAATTCACAACTGCTTGAACTCTCATTAGATGCAAATGTATTAGGGTGTTTTAGGCGTGCGAATTTCCTTTTCGTTGCAAAAAAGGCAAGTAGATTATACCTCGTAGTTATCTTTTGAAAGTAAAGGGCTGTTTGCTCGTGGCCATGATTCCTGGCGATGCCTTCCAGTAATTCAAACTTGTGTTTGCTTCTGTTGAAGATTATTCTTGCAGTTGGTAAGTCAAATATCTTCTCAATAAACTGTTGAGCACCACATTCTGCTGCTTTATAAAGTAAGGGCAGGAACACTTCCACTGGCTCTCTGGATCCTACAAGAAAGATCAAATACGTTTTTAAATATTCCGAAAAAATAGAAAAGTTGGTGACCACCAGCCTCATCCCCAGGCCAGTTCGCGCTATCCAAGCAGGAGGAGGAAGCTTTAAAGAGCGTCCTAGGCGAATTCTTCCGAGGAGCTTTACCAAGTGACGTCACTTAACATCCGAAATCGCCAAGGACGACTGGGAACGAGGCTGGGTGACGACCGAAGATAGAAAGAAATGCATTTTCCAACTAATTCTTGGGATGCATTCCAAGACCATCTTGTATGAATTGCATTTGCTAAGGCACGCTTAATATCCTAGTATTCATGATGGTGACTAAACAAAATAGACAGTAGAACATACCCATGGCAATAGCTGACTAAGATCAAGATTTATAATTACGATAGTTATCTGTTAGATTACAAGCTCATTTGTTCAATTTATTTTTTCAACCGAAATGTTTGTACTTCTTAGTGAAGTGGAACTGGAAGCGAGAAATCTCAAAAATGGCGTTACATGGTTATGTACACGTCCTACGAAAAATTCCGTTTAAGTCAGCGTTCCATTCACGTTTTAACCAAAGTTTCGTAATAGTAATTCGTTTAGTAGTCAAAGCTTTGCTGCCTTTATTCCAGTAAGAAAAGGGTAACAGGCTGCCTATTAGCAGTTAGTATTGAGTTTCTATTTTACGAAAAAGCTTTTAATTATTTGATTATGTGTTTCATTACCGCTGCTCTAACCTCTTTTTTCCAAAGAGATCTGAAACAGTTTATCGATCAGGTAGTCCAATTCTTCAGGATCTGATTCTAATTTTTTAAAGACAAGGTCACGAGCCTCTTCGTATGTGTTTGCAAGACATCCTTTATCTTTAGGTTCACTTCTTTCATCCACGTACAAAACCTCAGTTTCTAATAGCTCACCAGACGGTAACGGGATTTGAACTTTTCGAGGACCAGGTGTAGCTGAAGCTAAGATAAAAATACTTCTTTTTTTAATTCGGCCAAAAACCAATGACTTCTTTCAATCTTAAAAAGTGATAAAATTAAGATTCTTCCCATTCATAGCTACAACTAATTCTATCAAGAGTAAAAAACAAAAACTTTTGGAAACACTTTGAGAACAAAAGAAAAAGAAAGATGACGGTGAACCGTGTCAACACAACTTAATCCATTTTGTTCAGTTTTGCCATTTTCTCGCTAGCAAGGAAATAACCTCCAAACGACAAAATCTCTGCACCACCTACTATCACATGACTCCGATAGCACATGAGGGTTTGCATAGAACTAAACATGCACAAAGAATTAAACCAGAAATAACCGTTAACACTAAAAATTCCAATTCTATTTCACTACAAAATAAAAAAGGCCATTATTGGTAGATTAGGAAGAGTAGAAACAAGGTAAGATAAAATAATCTTAACAAAATATTGGAACCATAAGAAAATTACAAAGGGTCATAACTAATGTACCTGGAGTCCTTTCTCCTTTCCAATATTTTCCCTTCCTAACTAATGCTACAATCGCCAGGCCTACGAATGACGCAGCTAGTGACAGAACGTCCGGTGGAACCTCTGGCATTATTTCAAAACTGCAATAATTGTTACCCTATATATAATAAAGCGGAAATTATTGAGAACGAACTTACCATATATTTAACAATTAATGAATGAGGCTGAGTATCTTATGAAGAATTATGGAGATCGAAGAGGTTGTTATCCGTCGAGGCCGTAGGCCGAGGCGGATAACACCCTCCGAGATCTCCATAATTCTTCATGATACGAAAGCCGAATTCAATAATTGTTTTATTATTCATTCAAAATAATTCCTAGTTAAAAACATGGCTAAAACGTGCTTACCTCCATCGATCCATCGATGTTAAGTTCATCTTCGATGGTGCACGTTTAGCTTTGTCCAGCTTCGCAAATGTTCTCCAAATAGCAGATGTCGCCCTTCGAGTTGTCTTCTTGCTGTTCTTGCCATGTTTTTAGCTATTTTTTCGCCCAGTTCTTACTCTTGAAACGAGTTAAATGTCCGCCATTTTTCAAGTTCAAAACCAAAACAACTCAACCTCGTCCCCAGGTCTTCTCGGTTAACGGTGCCTAAAGAGTGGCTGTCTCTAAAGATGGAGAATCGGCGGTCAGCGACCCATTTGGCGAATCCCTGATATTTTGCCCAAAGTTAGCCTTGGGTAGACTGTTTTCAAAAATCATATTCAAAAGTTCCAACGGTTTTGTTTATTTGGGAAATTTGCGGTCAAAATGCGGTCAAAGTGCGGTTTTTTGGTTCATTAAAAGGTGCGATTATAAACCTCCGCCGAAGTCTTAAAATGAAATCAGTTGACCTCAAAATAAAAAGAATTTCAAAGCAATTAATCTTCTACACTACCAATGTTTTAATCTTTTCAAATATGATAATACAATGGTTTTCAGGCCATTTAGAAAACATCTTCGGAGACCGCTTTCGATGGCGGCAAAATGTAGCTAATATTCATCAGGATAAAAATGTTCCTGGTATGTCAGTTTTTAACAATTAAGCATTGCAGAGCTAAAATATAGGTCTTAAAGATTTACTAAGTAAAGTTTCAAGGTCGAACTCGGAACGCTTCCCTTTGAAGGAATCGGAAGTCTGAGCAATATCAACGTGCAAAATGGCGCTGGATCTATAACAAACATCTAACATTATAGTTGCAATCACTTGCGTTAAAATATCACACTAAATTTACCTTTGACAATTCTAAGTGTAAGCATCGCAGAGCTAAAATATATGTTTTGATGATTTACCAAGTGAAGTTTCAAGGTCTAACTCAGTACGCTTCCTATGAGACAAGTCAGTTAACTTTGTAGTATTAACGCGTAAAGTTCACTACAAAGAAGTATCAGCGCTTGTCAACAAACATTAAAAAACAGGTTTCTCGTCCCGTTACTCGATCAGAAGGGCACTTTCGATATCTTCTTTCGTTTGAAATTCACAAGTCGTTTTAGATTAGGTTGCAATAAACACATTCGGCTTCTCAGACCTATTAAAACAGTTTCNAAACATCTTCGGAGACCGCTTTCGATGGCGGCAAAATGTAGCTAATATTCATCAGGATAAAAATGTTCCTGGTATGTCAGTTTTTAACAATTAAGCATTGCAGAGCTAAAATATAGGTCTTAAAGATTTACTAAGTAAAGTTTCAAGGTCGAA
The DNA here is from genome assembly GCA_942486025.1 of Porites evermanni. NCBI lineage: Eukaryota > Metazoa > Cnidaria > Anthozoa > Scleractinia > Poritidae > Porites > Porites evermanni. Next base: position 67,856 of record CALNXI010001305.1, read on the forward strand.
CTCGGAACGCTTCCCTTTGAAGGAATCGGAAGTCTGAGCAATATCAACGTGCAAAATGGCGCTGGATCTATAACAAACATCTAACATTATAGTTGCAATCACTTGCGTTAAAATATCACACTAAATTTACCTTTGACAATTCTAAGTGTAAGCATCGCAGAGCTAAAATATATGTTTTGATGATTTACCAAGTGAAGTTTCAAGGTCTAACTCAGTACGCTTCCTATGAGACAAGTCAGTTAACTTTGTAGTATTAACGCGTAAAGTTCACTACAAAGAAGTATCAGCGCTTGTCAACAAACATTAAAAAACAGGTTTCTCGTCCCGTTACTCGATCAGAAGGGCACTTTCGATATCTTCTTTCGTTTGAAATTCACAAGTCGTTTTAGATTAGGTTGCAATAAACACATTCGGCTTCTCAGACCTATTAAAACAGTTTCAAATTATAGATCGGTTGAAAATAATTACTAAGCTAGCTCCCGGATATCTCAGCACTGCCTGGAATCTTCATCTTCCTAAAGCGCCGTATCCTGTAAATGCAACCTTGTATCGATGTCTCAAGCGCTCAGGATGCGAGCAGTACAGTACTCCAAATATTTTTAATACTATCAACTCATGACTTTTCGTTGAATTGCACCGAAGTGAAAAGGAGGAAACAAAGTAATCCGAACCCAGACAAACAAAGAATGCACTAATTTGGCGCTATTGTAAAATTGGCACTGACACCATGAAACCGAAAACGAAATTTACGTTTACCTTATCCTTTTCTCCATTTTGTGCCCACCATTGCAAACTTTCTGTTAAAACACATCAGACGCTTTAAAGTTCATATTCAGATCCATTTGTAGCGCTTCGAAATGCGTGCATGCTTGGGGAAAGTTCATTTAATATGACAAGGGGGGGGGGGG
>CALNXI010001305.1:71513-82724 GCA_942486025.1 Porites evermanni
CGATGAATTATCACAAACGTCCAAGAATTATCTTCAGGCCTTAGCAGAGGCATATGGTAAAGCTCAAGGGTGGGAGACAAGAAGGCAGATCTTGTCTATGATGTCAAGCGTTGCCAGCTTCAATGATATTTCAAGATTTATACCAGGCTTAACTAGATATTGCTATAGCTTTGCCAACCTGTATCGCTTACAGTACGGCAGCGGGGCTCCCACAACGCACCACCCTTCGCCGAGGATAAAGGTGCTTGCAAGCTTGACGCCGAGGTTGTGGCGAGGGAAATGCGACGCACCCGTGGAGCAGATGGTGCGCGACTTTTCCAGTCCTCAGAATTCCTAACCAGCTTGCAGATTGCGTCCTTCTTTTCAAGGCAAAGCGCTACACTACGGCAAAAGGACCCAGCGAATGAAGTCGATATCGGGGCATCTCAAGAGGAAGCTAACTTTAGTGCAGCGAAGGAGCTCGTTGAAACCATTCAGCTAAACCATCCTCTGGTATACGATCAGTACAACCCGTGTGAGATGGCGCTCAGTGGTACCTTGAAAGTCCTCAAGCTACCGATGCTTCAGCGCTTGTGCGAGGATCTCTGCCTTGATGCACCTGTCCCGCCTGTGCGCAAGAAGGCTCTATACTTGGCACTCTTAGAGGAAATAGCCGCAAAGTGCACATGCCGAAAGTAACTCTTTTATTAATAGCTTCCTGGAAGTGTTTTAGCGACAACCAGTTTGGTAAAACGGGTTGAAAACGGGGAGAAGGGTACTCCCTCAAAAAATTGCAAAGGTTCTAGTCGTACCTTTTACAACCTCGTTCCCAGGTTCTCTCTCTTAGGTTGGTACCTATCGCCTAGGGTTTAAAATTCTAAACCGACCGCAACTGTAGCAGTACCTATGAAAATGAAGGGAACTGTTTTGGGATTGAAGTAAAGCCACTTACTTCATGAGAATATTGCGATCAGAGCCGCCTCGACAGGAAGTAAGGGACAACCTCCCCAAGTCTGAGAGTCAATGACAAAACAAAACAAAAACAGAAAACAATATCAAAGAAAAACTCCCCTACCGGGACGTAGTAATGAAATTCATTTTATAACTGCGTTTAGCAAGACCTAAAACAAAGATCTTACTTTGAAAAATACCCTGCGAAAACTTTTAACTTCTAGACGTACTCCTTCCCCACCCCCATCCTGACAACAGGTCAAAACGTTTATCCCGCGGGTGGGAAGTTATTGTTATTGTTGTTGTTTTTTTTAATATTATTATTCCTACCGGAGCCTCAAAATAATACTTCGTTTTAGAAAAATACTAATTTGAGCAAAATTAACTTGTTTAAGTTTCTAGACCACGCTGGATGGGTGGGAGAGGGTAACTGAGATTGCGTTACATTTACTGGACTCGAATAGCAACACACGGTTTATTCTCTGTATTCTGACAGAATGCCATTTGTTTCGATTTCTTGACACATGTAGCTTCACGTGTTTCAGATACTAAAAACAAAAACCGTTTGAAATTGTGAAAACTAACGTGGATTCAAACTCTCCCTGTAGTGGAAATGGCTTTCCGCAATGTTGTTTCTGCCTGTATGATTAAATACCGCCTATAGCTATGATGTGGCACTTTGCCGGTTATTATTATTGTCGCGGTAATAACTATTTCCAAAATTTCAACGGTCTTTGCAGCAAACTACCTTCGTTTTTTTTAAAAAACACACGATTTCTATTTCATTCAAGAAACCTTGCAGAACGATAAATATCTAGGAAAACGTCCTGGATGGATAGTTTGACACAAAGGCGGCTGGTTTAACTGATTTATCACGTTTGTTTACATTACCTTGCGATAACCAAAGCGGACTATCTACATCAAACTGATCTGTTCAAGGCTTACTGTAGTTTGCGAAACGAAATGGAGCGAAACGAAATAAAACGAAACGAAATGAAAATCTGTAGTTTGCGAAATGAAAATCTGTAGTTTGCGAAATGAAAATCTGTAGTTTTCGAAATGAGAATCTGTAGTTTGCGAAATGAAAATCTGTAGTTTGCGAAATGAATAAGCCTCTGTTCAAAGCATTGGATGTGTCTCCTATGAGCTCTTGGATATTTCTATAAGCGGCAAACTTAAAACTATCAAAGGTAAATGTAGTTTGATATTTTAACGCAAGTGATTGTAACTATAATGTTAGATGCATAGGATGTTTGTTATAAATCCAGCGCCATTTTGCACGTTGATATTGCTCAGACTTTCGATTCCTTCGAAGGGAAGCGTTCCGAGTTCGACCTTGAAACTTTACTTGGTAAATCTTTAAGACCTATATTTTAGCTCTGTAATGCTTAATTGTTAAAAACTGACATACCAGGAACATTTTTATCCTGATGAATATTAGCTACATTTTGCCGCCATCGAAAGCGGTCTCCGAAGATGTTTTCTAAACGGCCTGAAAAACCATTGTATTATCATATTTGAAAAGATTAAAACATTGGTAGTGTAGAAGATTGATTGCTTTGAAATTCTTTTTATTTTGAGGTCAACTGATTTCATTTTAAGACTTCGGCGGAGGTTTATAATCGCACCTTTTGATCAACCAAAAAACCGCACTTTGACCGCATTTTGACCGCACTTTTAATTTTTCTCACATTTCCCAAATAAACAAAACCGTTGGAACTTTTGAATATGATTTTTGAAAACAGTCTACCCAAGGCTTACTTTGGGCAAAATATCAGGGATTCGCCAAATGGGTCGCTGACCGCCGATTCTCGATCCTTACAGACAGCCACTCTTAACCTGCGAAAACGCTGCATTTTTGACGTCATTTCCTCGTTAAACACAAAATTCTTCCAAATTTGGTCATCAGTAACTGGTTATGGTGAATTAAACGTGTGCTTTTAGCCAATCAGAATCGGGAAAATATTTTGAATGAATAATAATAAGAGTTTACTATACTGTGTAAGTTATTTAAGAGCACTTTTTTTCTATTTTCACTGAGTTAAGAACAGACTGCTTAGAAATTACAGGTGTCCCAATCACACCCCATGACAATCCCAAACAGATTGTCAAGGAAATGCGGCTCTCTAAATGGCGGGAGTAGAGATCGAAGACAGCGACATTGGTACAGCACACAAGCTTCCTGACTCTAAGAAAGTTAAAAATCGCATGATTGTCAAATTTCTACAGAGAGACAAGAGAGAGGAAGTTTACAAGAAGCGAAAGAATTTGGTTGAAAAGAACACTTGTCTAGTCATTTGCCTTCACAATCGGTTGCGGAAACAAGCGCTGGAAACAGCAAGATCTACATAAATGAATATTTGACTAACTACCGGAAAACATTCTTCGGGCGAATAAAGGAATATAAAAAAGCAGAACAATGTAAAATATTCATGGACCAGTAACAGCAAGATCATGCTGAAAGTGAATCAAACATCTGCTATCATCTAATTCGTAAAAGGGTAATAACTGTAATGTGTTCATGCTGATTGAATTTGCATATGAAATTTAGATAACTTCAAAAAAATATTATAATTTCTCTAGTTTACTCTCTGTTGATAATCCTCCGATTCCTTATGCGTCGTAAAAGCTTCAGTGAAAACAATTTAGCTTCGTGAATCATTTCTGGTCTAGGCAACTTGATGAGCTAGTGGAGTCCGATCTCTATAATTTACTACCTAACCCAGATAAAAATGATGAAGCTGACCCTGATACGACGTTTATGAACCCAAACTCTGATTACCATAATATTTCTAAGGTTAATAATGCATTAAATAATAGCCAAGGCAAAGGTATTTCCCTCTTTCACCGTAATATAGAAGTCTCACAAAAGACCTAACCCATTTAAATAATACATTATACGCGTAAGACTCTAGGCCAGATAATAGTCATAACTGAAACCCGGCTGAATCCAAATTCTATTTCCAACCTAGAGCTGTCTAATTATCATACTGATTCACTTACTCTTGCAGGTGGTACAACTCTTTATGATAGCAAGAACCTTAAAGGTATTCCCAGACCAGATTTGAACATTGATCTTCCATTAGTTGAGTCATACTGGGTTGAAAATAAATAAGTATGATGCATACATCCCAGGGGACATGAATATCGACCTTTTGAAGCATCACACACCAGCAGACAGGCAGATATCTTGATATGCTCTACTCTCATGATCTTCTACCAGTAATAACTAAGCCTGGTAGAATCACGAGTCATACTGCAACACTGATTGACCCGAAGCGTCTAACTTCCCCTTATCTCTTTAGAACCATGCGGGTTTTTTAGCCGTCCAATCAGAAGCACGGAAGTTCTTTTGCCCAAATATGGAATCAGAGAATTGAAAGCATCCCTTTCTAAACAGAAGCTAATAACGAATTCTTCAAGTCATTAATAATACTCCAAGTACATCCACGACTCAATAGTACACGTTTAGACGTTTATAGTCCGGAATAAGTCAATCCTGGCCATTTTGAATTCCCATTTTGATCAAATTTTACTTCATAAAACTGTAATTGCTCTTTGTAACGCTTAGTTTACATCGCGATACAAAGCTTTCATAACACTATACTAGCGGGATAGTCTCGATCGCGTATCAGTGATTCCACATTAGGAAGCCTACGCTTCTCATCATATCGATACAAATATAGTTAATAGTTTGGTCTCTGGGATTTTAGCTATTGATATCTCAGATCCTCTGCCAGTTTTCTGTATGGCTGACATGAAAACTCAAAAAACAAAACCATCAAATGTCTTTTAGAGACTATAGTACATTTAATGCAGATTCATACCTTCAGGATGTCTATGCAGTTGATTGGAATGCTATTACTGGGCTGCCCTATTCTGCTCTGTTTTGCAATTTTTGCAGCTTAGCTTGTAAAATTACCTCACAGGTTCCCCAAACACTAACACAGTAGTCGAAGTGAGGTTGAATTAAAGCTTGATATCTAAGATGCAATGTCGCCTGGGGAACCAGGTGCCTAACACGTTTCATGGCCCCCATTCCGGATGCGATCTTTTTGGTCAGTTTTCCAATGTGACAATTCCAATTGAGTTTGACGTCAATTATCGCACCTAATGATTTTGTAGTTGCAACCTGTTTGATGGGGAAGCAGCAAGGGTATTTAGCCTTCGGCCAGATCCTATTAGCATAAATTCGGTTTTGACACATTCAATAGTTTTCATTAAGACATGATTCAATGCTGTTTATATCATTATCCGCAAACGTAAGATGCGTGTCATCGGCATACATCCTCGGTTCACAGTTTAACAAAAAATTCGGAAGATCATTTGTGTATAATAAGAATAAGAGTAGACCGAGGATGGTCCCCTGAGAGACATCGCAGGTTAATACAAGGCTGTCAGATAAGGACCCACCAACTGAGCATTGTTGTGTGCGATTATCCAAATATGATTGAAACAATTTTTATGAATTATCAGATATACCATTATGGTCAAACTTAGGTACAAGAATTTTGTTGTCAATGATAGCGAAAGCTTTCTTTAATTAAGAAAATAACGGCGTTAATTTTCCTAATGTCTAGGTTATATACCCAGGAGCCAGTTGCCTCGAGCAAAGCTGTAAAAGGCGAATAAATAGCACGAAAACTCGACTGATGTTTGCATATTATATCGTGCATCCTTAAATAAGCATATAACGGTTCGTAAACTATTCTCTCGAATACCTTGACCACAACTGGGATAGCCGAGATCGGACGGTAATTGTTTACGTCGTCTCGATCAGCTTGCTTGGAAAGGGGTGTTACTCTAGCAGATTTCTAGTCTTCTGGGAATTTACCCTGGCTTATAGATTGATTAAAAATATCGCATATATGCACAGTAATGAGATCGGCGCACTCCCGAATAAGCCTAGCATATATTCCGTCCAGGCCAGTTGTATTAGACTTATTTAGTTGGTTCATGAGTGAAAAGACTTTGTTTGCATTGGTTGGACGAAGGAAAAATAGTTTATCAGTGCTAGTGCGATACGTTTGGAAGTCTCCGCTATCATCGAGATTCAATCTCACTGGCAAGTTTTGGACCAGTGGTGAAAAAGTGACTATTAAACTCGTTTGATATCTCCTCTGGATTGGCTTCCGTCAATCCACTCACTTAAAGTAACGTCACTGAAATTTTTCCTAGATTTCCTGGACGTTAACTCATTAATAGTCTGCCATGTTTTGCGTGAGTAACATGTGTGTGAGCTCTTTAAAGATTTTTCGCCCCTGGAACAATCGCGCACGGCTGTATTAGGCTGACACCTCTGCTCGTTGGCAATAACGCAACAAACGTCCCTTGGATATTCAAAGGAACCCTTACCTAGCCTCTGAGGTTTATACTTTAGTTACAACAACAGATTTTTATCGAACCGCAATTTTCATCGGCCAAAGATAAGTAATAATTCTGGAGCTGCCACTTTTGCTTTTGTTAGATCTAAAATCTGGGAAAACATTCCCTCTAAAGTAAAAAAAAAAATCGTTATTATAACTTCTATAAGCAATACAAACTGTACCTTTTAAATACCCAATGAGTAATTTAATTTCTCTGCCCTAACTTTTATTAATCATTTCTATTATTCTTATTTAAGACTGTAAGTAAGATGTAATGCATTTTTTATTTTCCTGTCTAGTCAGAGTTCAATGAAAAGAAACCTTCGACATACCTCTAAAGGTACTACTTTAGGATCAGTGCTGATGATTTCTCTCTGAATAACTGCAATGTATTAAGAAAATATCAGTAGTAAATGTAATATGTGGTACACATTTCAATGCAATTAATTAGTACGAATGTTAGCCTAGGATAACAACCAACACAGGCATGACTATGCTTGTCCAAAAGGGACAATACATCAAGATTTATTTATATAGGTGTTAGTAAAACGCGGGGTCGGGGCCGGGGTCTATCTTTTTTATTAAAGAATGCTGTTCCAGGGTTAGGCTTAGGGTTAGGGTTAGTGTCAACCCTAACCGTAACCCTAAAACAGCATTCTTGAAATTAAAAAAAAAACAAAAAAAACAAAACAAAACAACAACAAAAAAACAGATAGACCCCGACCCCAGCCCCGACCCCGCGTTTACCGACTGCCAATCGTGAGGTGTATACATCAAGATTCATTTATATATATCAAGATTTAGGCGTATAGTGCCTATTAATTCCTTCCATTGCTTCGTGTGTAGGGTCCCTTTAGAAATGCTTTGAAAAATTGCTTGAGATTCGGTATCACATGCGCTATTTTGCAAGGTTCAGTAACCAGCAAACCAATTTGACTAAGTACCTCTTGTAAGCCTGTCACAATCTCGTTGTATATGGATCTTGATGTAAACTAATCTTATTGAGACTTTGATTTTTATCTTGATATAGATGAATAAATAGTGGTGTATATAAATAAATCTTGATATATTGTCCCTTCTGGACAAGCATACATGACAGTTTGGGCAAGAACACTTAGATTTAAAGATTTAATCGATCTGTTTTTCCTGTTTTTGCCAGTTATTCTTTTTGGTGACAGTATCAGGTAAGAGGCCTAAAAATACATTTGATGAGCTTTCTTCCAGCAGCGTATATGACATCATTAATCTGTACTACATCATAAAGATATCCAAGCGGATCACCTATATTTAAGCTGTCTGATGAGTTCTTTGCGAGGTCGCTATAGCCTGAGTATTAGCAAGACAGAATGGGTTCAGGGCTGTCTCCCATTTTGGCTCCCCTTTTCCCCTAAAAAACGCCTGATACTGAGGCGAAACGCGCTAGCCGATAGATTTTAAACCGCGGCAGGATTAACTCAGTCGGAAGAGCGCTTGACTGCAGAGTAGGAGGTCGTAGGTTTGATTTTTGGGGCCGCACCAATACTCAATGTCTCAACAACTGAGAAATGAAGGTACTCCCTTTGCACTGCAAAGGGCTGGACCTTTGCGTGACTCGGATGACCACGTAAAATGGCGGTCCGTCCCGTCTCCAGAAGGAGACGTAGTAATAGTTTCCTCAGTCAGTGTTAAATACATGCACAAGTTCAAATAAAGTGACAATTTCTTTTCCAAACCTCCTTCCAGGTGGTCGCCTGTATAGACCTGTACTAGGTGTTCAGATAATATGTAAACTTATTATAGTAAATTCCTTGAACAGGCTATAGAAGGGTAGTGTAATCGACTCTCTCCTTACCTACTTTTTTCTCTTAAGGATAGTATTGTGGGTGACTACAGTCGCACATACTAGGTCTACATCATTTTCTAAGCAACATTTACTGTGATAAACTATATTTCAGTGAATAATGTGGTTGGTAGGCATGCATAATTGCTACAAAGAGTTTAAAGGCAGGAAATTTGCGTACTTTCACTATCCGACGTTTCGCTTGTCGAAGGCTCAGAACTGCTTCCTTGTGAACAAATCCCACTTGAGCCTGACTTGTAACCGCACTGATCATGAGATGCCTATCACACAAGAGTAAGTTGATGTACATGAGAGATGAAATGCTTTCTTCTTTAAAGACCATTTAAGCAGATTCCTATTGTGAAATTAACAATATTATACCAATCTTTCAGAACAATATCCTGCAGTCAAAACGGGACGTTTTAAAAAATCTTTTATTAATTGATGTGGCAGTGCGTGGACCGCTCGTGGATCCTAGCGAGCTGCAAACTTGGAGCGCTCATCTTTACTTGTATATATCCGATGGTGTCCACCACGACGTCATACACGTCACGGTGCATTTTTTTGTTTCTACGCAACATTCGACTGAAAGCGATTTTCCATCAATGACCAAAGTATTCATGAAGAGCTGGTGTGCTCCACGTGGCCTAGTGGTAGCGATACTGTCCATCGCGTCGAAGGTTCCGAGTTCGATTACCAGCAGAACCTTTATCTCTTCGCTTCTTTTTCTTTTTTCTTTTTTTCGTTTAGTTTTCTTTTTAGTTATTGCAGTTTTGTTTTGTTTCTTTATATAGCTTAAAATTTTTAGATTTATAAATTTTCATCTCTATCTATTGTCTTATCTTGCCGTTCCCCCGAAGTCCTTCGCGAGGTCCTGCGATTTACGTATTTCTAGTTATTGTTAACAGCAACGACAACTAAAAGCCATAATTAGACCAGACAAGAAATAAGAGTCCCGAGAAAGTTACTGAATTCACAGTTAGCTTGAGCTCGAATTGTAAGCGTCCACACTGTTGCATAACCATCGAAACCTATGGGCTTCTATGGAAAAAAAAGGATTTAAATAAAATACGGCCTACTTAAGCTTTCCTTGAAGGTTAAAGAAACAGTCGTTTTAACCTACACAAACTCTTATAATTCGATGGTTATACAACGGCGCCGACTTTCATATTTCGATCTTAAGGTATACATGTCAATTCACTAACTGTCTGGCCTTTTAGGTAAACCACAAAGAAAGCATCATAACCGCGACATTGTCGCGTCTCCTCCCTTCGATTGACGAAAGTCTACTTTCTGTAAACACATTTGCGTGCCTACTGCAGGTGCAGACTAATGAAACTGATTAGAGTCGAACCCCGCTCTACGGACACCCGTATATAACAGACACTTTTGTTCGTTGTTCATCGGCGATTACGTCTATTTAGTGAACGGGACTATTTGTACCACCTTTTTTCGTGAACAGCGGACAAACTGGGCACCAAACTGGGGACTGAATCAAATTCCTTTTGGGTACAATTTACATTCATCAGAAACATCTCAGTTTGTAGCCCAGTGTCAGATACTGTCCTACCACCACCTACAATTGTTTGTACTGTTACCGTCTTTTTTCTCATTATCTCGGTGATCGCATTCCTGCAACATATTGACACTGTTTAAGACCGAACGACATAAGTCTTACCTGTGCATTCATACTGGAAAATTGTCTTGACGGATCATATAAGGAGACTGAGGATGATGCCGCTAAAGTTGCAGGTGACGATGCTGGTCCTGTCATTGTCCTATGGTTTCCCGCATGACTCGATGCCCTTTTTTTCTTTGGAGTTTTATCGAATGGTTGATTTCTTGAATTTGTGTCTTTTTCGTGGGGACGCTTCGCATGCTACAAAAGAGTGCACAAGTCATAATGACTCAAAACACGATGGGCCATAAGGTTAGTTCCAGCTCAGGAATCCAGTGGTCGCGGCTAGGGCTGGTTGTTTATGACAATGGGCTCTCGTGACCATGGGAAAAACGTTTTACCATTGGGGGCCGCGTCGCTAACGAGAGCTTGTAGCAAAAGCTCTCAGCATATGCTGTAAATTACTAATACGTTAAGCTAAAATAATATTAGAAAGTACACGCAAGGGACATAAGTATTTGTCACCTTCAATATTGTCGCGTTTCATTTCAGCCGTAGGGGAGAGGGAGGGGGGGGTGAGAGAGCAACCATTTCGAACACTGGTCCTTCGTCAGAGCAAATCAGGGGATTGTGGGTTGAGTGCGGTTTATCTAATCCAGGGGCTGGGGCTATGCCATTGGTGGCAACAGGGTAACGAGAAAAAAAAGCTTTCTGTGTTGCCTTGGTGAAGAGAGAGGCCGCGGATTACCACGTGTTGGCTGGAACAGTCGGCAACTTTAAGGTGTTTCGAAACAGTTTCTCGGAGACCATACCGATGTTTTTCAATCGCCTCAAAAGTGATTTTATCCCTGTCTGATTTCCATAAGATTTTCACCAGTGATTAACTATAAATTGAGGTTTTTCTAAATGCAGAGTTTAGCAAAATCGATATCACTATGACAACAATAAACAAAAAACCGAAAAAAAATCCGCGTTACAATATTCACTGTTTTGAAGTTATGCTAATTTTCCCAAATTAATGCCCACCATACGTACCTAATACATTTCGATGTGAGCATTGACAACATTGACAATGTTTTATAATCAAAATAACAGCAAGTGGTAACGTTGCGAGTATGCGCGAGCCGCTGGACGGAAGTTTGTGGTGGTATCGGATCGCAGCGAATGCAGCAAAGAAAAATGGCGCCTGTTTTAAAAATTACCATCGTCTTAGTTATTATCTGATCTATCTTTGTAGAGTGCAGAAAAGACAAAGTCTTCTGCGTAATATGCGAGATTGGTCTCAAGGCTAATAAGTCGCAGATCCAGGTTTGCCACTAAGATTTCAAGTCGCCGAGTATTTGTTGTTAGTAGCCGGGGAAGCCGCAAGCAGTCATGGCGCCCCTTTCCACCCCCCCCCCCTCCCCCAAAAACCAGTCAACCTCACTCATTCTACCCTAATCGCACGATCCAGATTGCCAGAAACAGAAATCATAACC
>CALNXI010001305.1:92029-135046 GCA_942486025.1 Porites evermanni
CTATTACCTTGTATTTTCAAGGAAAGGAAAGGTCTCCACTAGTAACCTTTTGATGTCCATATCGGTCATATTTGGATCTGCAATCTGCACTTCTGTTTTAAACTGTCCCTTTTCTGGTTTTTGAAGTTCAGCCTTTTTCATTTCGTTTGGCATGAACACTGTACCATCACTTACTATGACATCAAATTGCTTCAACACCCTGACACTCTTCTTTGTTGGATCTCGAGGTTTTTTCCTTCCTTCAGCAAGAGCCTCACCTACTATAGTTGTCGACTGATCTGGCGTGAATGCAACCTGTTTCAAGTGGTGGAATTTTATTCGTAAACAAACTAGCCAAGCCTCTTTTTTAGGTAACTATATGGACCATGTAACCGTGTGGATAACCAAATCAGTCCAATATCAAGAAGCTCCAACGAACTTTCCAAAACATTGGGCTCAATGATGTGACAATCCCTGCGCCTGCGTGGCATATGCTTACATTTAAAATTTCGTTTACGGCTAACGTTAAACGTCAACTTGTACCACGTGACCAAGTTTCTCCAAACTTACGGTTTTCTGTCAGTTATTCTGTACTAACCTACGTAGCAGGCAGTTTTGGTGTATTTGTCGTTTGTTGTTCGTAAAGTAAGCGTCAGCGGTCAAACGAGAAACGATGGGGGGAGGGGAGAGGGGGAAAATCTCGTTCGACCATGGTTCACCTTCGGGGGGATTTGTCCCTTACTGAACGTACCAAAAACGAAAAAAACAACCGCTACAAATACAACTAGGAGTAATCGAAGCATAGGAGAATGCGTTCGATATGTTTGTTGAGGCGGAAGGGTGGTTGCGATGTAGATAAATATGATTATGGCATATTTTTAACGTAAGGGTTGCATACAGCTAAACCTTTATTTAAACTGTGTATCATTTTAAGAACGTTTTTAAAAGATATCGTATGGTTCGGTGTCAAGTTCTTTTAATCGGAGGAGACATTGGCCAGCGTCGGACGTGAAAATGGAACATTTTGTTTTACTGGCGCGAGTTACAGGGCGCAGTTTCTCAAAGGCCGATTAGTTCTTAACCCGGGATTCTTTTCCTTCCATCAAAAACATTTCTTCGGATAATTTTCGCTGTTATTTTTAGCAGCATCCAATCATCAACTTGTTGACAAAATGAATTACATTGAATATACTGGTTTAAAAGCTTTCACATCTGAATTCAAACTTCGCACTAACCCTATCAAAGCCTTCAATGGAACGTGTGTGCGGCTCACGTCAATAACTTTTCCAGTAATTTGGTCGAGCGTGTTGATTTCAGTGACTCGAGAGTGGCGCTACTGTGGGCTGATTTATAAGTATTTCCTAATAAATAACATAGAGTTAAAGTATTCGTTTGTCCGGTGTTGAAAATATCACAAGTCATGGTCAAATGGCGACGCCGAGCTTCACATCTCGGTAGATTTACTTTGTGGCACAACGGCTACCGACCTACATAACTCGTAAATTTACTTTGTGACAAAACGGCCGCCGAGCTACACAACTCGGTAAATTTACTTTGTGGCATAAAGGTCGCCGAACTAAACCCGGTTTGATGCATGCACCAGAGTCGCAGACATTTTCCAAAGACAGTGACGAACCATGCTGAAAAATATAAAGGCTTAATCCAAAGTAAAATTTAACAGCAAACTCCTGAAAGATGAACGCTTTGGACGATTCAGCAATCACAGATAGATGTACGCTTTACGAAGACTTTTTAAAGGATGAACGCTTTATGAAGAATATCAAACCTTAGAAAACCTTTGAAAGATGAACGCCGAGGACACAAGAATCACCACATGAGTTAGCGCGTCAAAGTGAGGCAAAACTTAAGCAAGCGCCTCAAAGCGAGGCAAATGTGTGTCGACGACGAACGAAAATGCAATCTCAAAAAAACCTCCCTTATTAATTGCACAGGTCACCCAATAATGTACAGAGCACCCAACACAAATTAGGGGTTGCGTTCTCGTACCTCGAACGCAACAACAACACCGAAAAAAAAAACACCAGAAAACAACCTGCCTGCACGCAGTTTTAGTTCATCCACAAGAATTATTTTGGACAGTCTTTTTCTCATTTCCAATCCACTTAAATCTGATGTTTGCTGTTTGCCTTAATGAATAAATCCTATCAAATTCTTAGGTTAGTCATCGACGCTTCGATCGCACAAAGACATCTTCCCATTCTTCATCCCTCTGATAATCTGTTTTTTTAGAAGCAGGCTTTTTTAACGTTTGCATAATACCCTACTGTTTGCCTTGACTGTTGGAGCGGATTGCCCAAAGGTCAGTATGTGCCATAAACCGTGAGATACCTTCTGGGCTAAAACCATTTAGTACGAACATATTTTAGTTTACCTGAAAGCCGCTTAATGATGAAACATGAACTGGAAGATACAGGACTGGCTGAGCGCTCACGCTTTGACCTGAGGATTACAAGTACATCGATACACCTTTATTTAAACAGACGGTGTCTATGAGGTAAGAGCCTTATATATGGGGTCGTTTTTCTACAAATTAATACATTAAAATTTTACATTAAAATACGCATCTAAAAACATAACTTATCATTAATTTACTTCTGTGAAGGAATGTACATCTAAAAATACAGAAAATCCAGTCAAGTTACATGTGCAGTTGCACTACCAGCCTGCGAATACAGCCGTCTCTCCTCGCTCCTCGTCGCTAGGGTATTCACAAGCTATTGCACATCAAATTTGAGGGTTCGGAGAATTTTTTACTCATTCATTACTCTCTTGAGGGTTAGGGAATAGTCACTGTTTAACTTGGCAAAACTGTTAGTAGACCTACGTTTAGAGATCGCGGGGGATGTTTACGGAATGTTTAGTCTGTTTTCGTCTCTCTTTCCTCACAAGATTGTGATTAAGTGTTTAGTGTAATATCCGGGGGTACTCCTGAGAATTCTTTGTGGAGGTGTGCTGCCCGGTTCTCAAAATCCTGACCCTATTGCACACCAAAGAATGTCATTTTTCACACCCGTTTGTACTGACCTGGTCTCTAAAATCCATAACTGTTTTCAGACCTGGCGCCTAAGAAATTATGTTATGATTACTTAGATTAGAACGCAAAAAAAGATTTCTTAAAATCCTCTTCGGATTCGCATAATTCTCTTTCTTTCCTATTTATTTGGAATTGAAACGATAAATACGTTCATACACTCGCCGTAGTTTCCTCGAAAACCATACTCGATTTCAGACCAAAATAGGCAAAGTCTACACGCGTTTTCAGACCAAAGTTTTAAACGAACCCTCGTTAAGAGGAGTGGTACAGAAATTTTTACCAGAAAAGAAATGTGAAGAAAAATCGAATTTCTTTTCCAGTCCATTCTCTTTAGAACGCAAAAAAAGATTTCTTAAAATCCTCTTCGGATTCGCATAATTCTCTTTCTTTCCTATTTATTTGGAATTGAAACGATAAATACGTTCATACACTCGCCGTAGTTTCCTCGAAAACCATACTCGATTTCAGACCAAAATAGGCAAAGTCTACACGCGTTTTCAGACCGAAGTTTTAAACGAACCCTCGTTAAGAGGAGTGGTACAGAAATTTTTACCAGAAAAGAAATGTGAAGAAAAATCGAATTTCTTTTCCAGTCCATTCTCTTTCTTTAATAACCGGTACCGAAGCCGAGGCTATCGACTTTTCTACAAGGGCATCTGGAAAAAACCAATGTTTTCCGGGTTTAACAATTCACTAGATCCTCCCATGCTTTCCATGGAAAGTTTCAATTCGTAATTCTAACAAAAACTTGAAGACTTGACAGTTTTTCCAAGCAGACGTTCTCAGGGCGTTCAGTTCCCAAAGAGTGACGTTTGTGGGAGAGGAACGCATGTCGACGCTTGAGGGAGGCTAAAAACTACTAGTTTTCCCCGATTTGAATGAGCTCAAAATAAAACGTTATGCTAGAACATTACCTGTCGGTGGAACATAACTGGGTATAACAAGGGCATTGCTGGCTGGTTGATTAGGAGACGAAGCGGCTGTGCCCTCCTCCTGAGAGCGTTCGGGGGGCTCTCCTGACATGGTAGAAATCTGATCGTAGAAAAATGTAGTGGAAAAAAAAATATCAATTTGTTTTTACTGTTATCATAGGAAAGATCAGGTGATTAATAATATCTAACAGGAAACTGCTATGTTAGTGAGCGAAAGTTGGAGTACCGAAAAGCGGCTGAATAAATATTAATTGTAGATTAAAGCTCATACAGCCAGCCTAGCTCGGCTCGATCTACAACAACCAAACAAAGTTTATGAGGCTGTTACAAAAACTGGGAACGGGGAATGAGCACGCGGGAACGGGAAAATTCAAAATAGGCGCAAAACAAGACTTGAACCCTAGTTCCAAGTTCCCGTTTGGTAACCTTCAGTTTATGGCCCTATTTCAGAGATGGTAAAAGATCTTGGAAGAAATTCACAGAGCATGTCTGATCTACTCTTGACAACAAACTTTCACTATAGGGCACTACTAGCATAAAAAAGAATATCGCTCCCCTCCCCCACGTTCCCGTCTTCAACCCCAAATAATACGTCTGCACCGAAGACTTTGTTTGCTGATCATTTAACCCTCACCATCCCTCAAAAAATGCGATGATTTTAAGGCCGAGGCTGATAACATTTACCGAGACCCTAATTATTTAGGATATCACAAAAACCGAATCTAATAATTGGTTTATTCTACATTGTTTTGAACAAAATCACGAAAAACACACTGTAGCAAGCTAAGGAACCTGAATTGATATTGTTATTGGAAATCATACATTGCGGGTCAGTTATTTGCTAGCAGATAACTAACTAGTCTGTAGGTTGCGCATGATTTCCAAAATTAAGACAGATAAAGATAAAGATAAAGACAGATAATGTGTACAATGTAAAATAAATGCTATAATTATGCAACTAAAGTTTAGATCAGTTCAGTCCTAATACACAGC
The DNA here is from genome assembly GCA_942486025.1 of Porites evermanni. Taxonomy (NCBI): domain Eukaryota; kingdom Metazoa; phylum Cnidaria; class Anthozoa; order Scleractinia; family Poritidae; genus Porites; species Porites evermanni. The sequence continues at coordinate 96,989 of CALNXI010001305.1, forward strand.
TAGTCAGTTCGATTCCAAGTCCAGTGACCCTAACAATTCGAATAGCAAGGCTAATTTGTTTTGCTTCAGATTTGCTCTTCTCTGAAGACAAAATCACTGTGGCAGATACTTGGATAGGAGAAGTGTATGCAATCAATATCGGAACGTGTCAGGGTAGGGGAACAAGTCAATGAATTGTATTACGAAAATTACATTTTTCTCGGACATTTAAGGAAATGCTGCTTCCTTTTTTGGCGGATCTCAGTTCTCTGAAACAACATTTGCCGAATCCCGCATCATGAAAATACGAAATCCTGTGCCATAAATTCATTTCCTAAATCGCATCCCAGTTTTCCTATAAAATCTTGAATCCTGCTACGAAAAAAGGCAAACATCATCGATTGCGAAAACCTTAAGTATATTGAATAAAAACACCATGAGTTCTTTTTGCTTAGCAAGAATTAAAGGGTTTCAAGCTCAAGTCTTACTACGAAGTTTCTATTCTAAAGAACGCGTAATCTCTCTTAGTTGTGGGCAAATAAAAATAGAGAATTTTCGTTCATTATGAACATCAAATGTCTAAATGTATATATTTTGCATCCTGCAAAAAATGGAAATTTGCAAATAAGAAAGTTTCTATATCTTGCACAATATTCTTGGCTCTAACTCTTGTATACAAGGGTTAGTTACTCAAGCCTTTCCGTGAAAGCCAGGAAATTTTTGGTAATTCCTTGCTTTCTTGGCTTTCCTTGCTCTTCCTATTGTGATCAAATTCCAAGCTTTCGCCAAGAGTTACCTCCTGGCTCTCCAGGCTTTTTTTTGGAATACAATTCCAGGTTTTCCGAGAAAGCCAAGAATTTACGTGCCTTTCCAGGCTTTTCAGAGCCAAAAATAGCATGAAAAAGCCAAGAAAGCCGGAAGCCAAGGGGTTTTCTTGGGTCTCCGGGCTTTTTCTTGCAGGGGCAGTTAACATATCGCAAAATTCTTCCAAATTTGGTCGACAGTAGCTTGTGCGTGGGATTTCAGCCAAACAGAAACAGAGAAATATTTTGAATAAATGATAATTTCCATTGTTCGAAATCTAAAGTTTGATGAATACCAAGGTTTCTCTTTTCGGCACCATGTAAAATAGAGAATTTGTCTTTATTATAAATGTCTAATATCAAAATTTCTATATTTTACATCAAAATATTCATTGTGAACGTTAAATATCAAAATTTCCATACACTGCAATATGCAAAATTTTGACATTTGCAAATATGAAAGTTTTTATTTCTACAAAATACAATACAAATGAATCTGGAATTGTCTCGATTAGGAATGTCAAAAATCAATATATTTTACATTACGCAAGATCTGGAAATTGGTAACTATCAAGGTTTCTACATTATGCACCATTTAAAAATCGGATTGTTTTCATTTGAAAAATATGAGTTTTTTTTCATTACGAATTATTGACCAGTTTTAAGGTTTCTTTGTTGTGCACTAAACTTATAAATTATTAAGTCATTATTATAAACCTTAAATATCAAAATATGGAAATTAGCAAATATCAATGTTTTTATTTTATGCACCATGTAAAATGTGGACTTTCTTTTCATTATGAACGTCAAATAACAAAACTTCTATATTTTTCATCATGGAAAATCTGGAAATTGGGACTGAATGCCAAGGCTATTAAATAGACAACATCCCTACGAAGGCATTATGCTGATGACTACTCGAAATGACCCCGTTTCGGTCGGACTCGGAATCTATTTCTACTACTAAAGGAGACGATGAAAATTAGAAGTAGCTTTGAAGTACTCCTCCCTCCTAAACCTGCCGCTCTTTTATTTTGTTTTGTACTCGTGACACAGAAAAATTAATCGTAATTTAGCTTTTACTTAGCTAGTTGTGATTGCGAATCGAAGAGAAAAAAATGGACTCTGAATATTGTAAAGCCTCACGTGGAGGAAGTATTGAAATCGATTTTCTCACGTTTTTTAATGCCAATTATCATGATTACAAAATAGAATGGAAAAGCACTTTTTTTCGCCACGAGTGGCACCTAGAACGTTTTTTTTTAAGTATAGATTCAAAACCTCTTTAAACACCTTCTTTGCAACTTAAGGAGAAGAAAAGAACGGAAGTAACAACAAAGCTTATTTACGCATAATCTATCTATTACCTTTTTAATACCTCAAAATGGCTCATTGAATAAACGATCGAAGGCTATTCAATAGAATCTACAAATCTCGAACAATAAATCCAGGAAAAATCGATCCATCAAGCTTTGGATCTCAAATATCGCGTGATAAGCAAAGCCTCTCACAGAGATCACGCAATACTCACTTGTCACTTCCTGTATATTGTCGGTCAGACCGCAGCAAAGGCTTCATAAATACAGCAAATGTTTTTAAAAAAGGGGGGCCCTAATTTGATTGTTACCATCCTTATACATAAAGTTACAAAAAGGTTCAAAGGGTAGCATGTTCTCTGTTACCTATAAATTAGGCCACCGCATTTTACGCTCTAAATAAAATAGCACGGACAGTGAACAAAGTAAGGTTTTCGTTATAATAAAATACTAATTGAATCCAAGGCATGAGTGGCATGAGTCGAGGCCAAGCAGTTACTGACAATGTTGTGCGACGTTTTGTTCGTTTTCCTACCACAGAAAAGGTCGCTTTATCTCTAGAAGAACATGAGTTTTACAGTTTGTTAAAACTTACACCTTAAACTAAGTTAACAAGAACTAGTTCAACAAGTGCGGTGCAAATTCATTGTGAGATGGGAGTGTATACGAGATAATGCGAGAAACACTACACAATCTTTACCGTTTGGAAAATGGCCGAGTAAATGTGCTAGCCTTTAGGGTGACCAACGAGGCACAATATTTGATCGAAGTATTAGTTTAAAATCGCGCTAGAAATAATGTGCTGCTCATTTAGCTGAACCACTCAATTGTGTTTTTCTCCAGTCAACGCCCCGACCCGATTAAACTCTGGAACTAAAAGTTTTTAATCTCGAATGAAACCTATCTAAGCGCATTCCAGCTTCTCTAGAAAGACGGAAGTAGTTATCAAGTACCCATGCAGCTGTTTTTAAAAGGTTCCTACATAAAAGCTTTCTTTCGCCTACCTTAATCTCTGTTTCTTTTGTCAGCTAGTCGAAGTTTCAAACGATCGGGCCACAATGAAACGAAGAGCTATCCTCTTGCCTCCGTCATCTCTACTCAAAGTGAAACTCTTTTATGGCATTTCGTACTAAATACCGAGGTAAATATATCACGTGGCTGTCTGTACAGCTGATCGTTTCCTAATACGGACATCCTTCCAAAAATGTCACGCATTACTCTTACGCGCCGTGATCTTTTATTGTGTCGTTTTACGAAAAAAATACAAGACTCTCTAACACTTTGGATACCTTATTTAGATGAAAACTGTTTCCTCATCTCTGTCATCTGTCACTAGATCTTATTCTTGGAAACGCTATGAGAAAACAAAGTCACGCAAACCGCGTGCCATATTGCGACTTTGGTTTTGTTTTAAAATTCTTCGGTCCGAGTCAGGGTTAGTCACGCCTACGTAATCTCATGCTTTCAAAAAACATTTCCTTCGAATTAGAGTTTCTACACTAAGTTTATGACTGTAAAAGAGAAACTTCTTTTCTTTTCCTTATTTATTATGCCATATGTATTCGACTCCCGAAAAAAATTTATCACAGACAGTGTACAATTCCGTCACGTGTAAGAACATCTTTTAGCCTGGTGGGACATCGTGCTATCGGCCTCCTATTTTTTCTGTGATTTTTAGTTCGTGTGTTCCCTAAATCTGCTTGCTGTAGATACCATATTCCATACTTTCGTTAAACATTGCATTAAAGTCATGATAACCGATGCAAAATAAGTTTTTCGCTAAAGCATTATAATCCGAGGCAAAGCGGTGATGAGGGAAACGTGACCATGTTTAGCAAATGTTGTTCGACCGATCGCGCTTAAAGCGTGTTTTCTTACTATATACATAGCTCTCGTCCGATCTCGAGAGGAAAATATTAGTTTTTTAATTTTTACAACTTACACGTTAAAATTGGTTAGTATTAACGCGATCAGACTTTTTACCTTCCTAGAGAATGCGAATTTAAGGTCGAGCAACTAGAGTGAAATTGTAGAAAACGGTGCTAAGGCGACTAACTTTCTCAGTATTGTAGGGCAAAGTTTTCCTTAGAACTTAATCATTATACCTACCATTTTATGTAGCAAAAAATTTCAGGTTTCATCAAGCGTACATGTATCTCTCCCTAAATGATTTAGTAAATACAGCATATTCAAATCTACAGTGTCAAATGTTGAATAACCGAGAAGCCCTCGCAAAGCCATGAAGGGGATACAGTCGTGAAACTAGCGGTAACATTTTTAGTTCAAGAAGTGCGATAAAAATTGGAAGTTTACACGGGATAATGCGAGAGACACCAGAGATCACCAGACAATCTTTGCTTTAGGAAAATCGAAGTAAATGTGCAAGCCTCGAAGCCGACCTACAGGGCCGTCGAGGCAAGATGTTTGAATTATTAATTACATTAAAATCGCGCTAGAGATAGTGTACCGCTCAAGCTGAACCAATCACTTGTATCTTCCTTTAGTCGGCGACGAATTTTCCACGATTAAACAATGAAACTACCGGTCAGTTTTAATCTAGCATAAAACCTATCCTAGCGCCAGAAGTTCCCAGCTTCTTCTTAAAGGCGGAAGTAGACATAATGTACTTCTGGACCTCCATAATCAAGCTCTTTAACAAAAATTCTACATGAAAGCTTTCGTTCGCCTTACCTAAATCTCTGTTGCTCTTCAGTTGGTCGAAACTTTAAAAGATCAGGGTAAAATAAACCTCCTACCCCAGGCATCCGCACTCAAATCAAAACTACTTTATGGCCTTTTGCATTTAGATCGGCTTAATCATATCACGTGGTTGTAGGTACTGAGGCTGATCGTATTCTAATTGGCTCTCACTCTGACGTCTTGTATATTACCGTATATACAATCTTTATAACATGTCACGGCTTTTATGCTTCTGATCTTGAGGTGAATTGCTCCATAATAATCTTTCCTTTTACGTGTTAAATACAAGACTTTGATGCTTTAGAAAAGTGCTCTCGACTTGCTTTTCTTAGATAAAATGCTTGCATAGTTCAGTCATGTGTCACTAGATCGGATTTAAGGTACAGTTGTTAATACCTTTTGTTTAATTTGTTTACTTACTCTTATCACTCAGATATCATGGACGAATTAAGCGCTAGGTCGATCAGTTTTAATTTCGAGCGACATCGTTTTACTTTAATCTTTACCTTATATATTTCACCTTTCAATCTAACGATGGGCCATTTTATGCAGTACAATATAGGGATTCATCAAGCATAATCCCTTACGTGGCCCATTAGTTCGGTCCACCACTGAATTGTTATAGTCTCCCTCTATCATCACGCAACGTTCAATCTATTGGAGACGAGACAGAGACGGCAACGACGGAGACTAAACGTAGTTTTTAGTCCTCGGGTGGTAAAAACCCCAGTGCAAGATCAGAAGTTCGGAACAAATTCATTAGATAGAACTGTATACGAGATAATGCAAATCGAAGTACATTAGCGAGCCTCGTGGCAGAGCTCCGAACTAAGAGATTGAATAAGGCATTACTCTAGACTTCAATCGCGGAAGAGATGATGCGAACTGAACCGTCAATTCCCTCTTGTTCGATTAATTTTCTACCATTTATCTCGCACAAAACTTATCCTAGTGCGGGTACCAACGCTTTAAAAGCCTTTCTTACTGTAGTTCCACAAGGCGGAAGTAGTAACGCGTACTTTCGGAGCGCCATTATCAAGCTGCTTTTACCAACTTTTCACATGGAAAATTTCATTTCCCTTACCTTTAGTTAGTGTCAGTTCAAATTCCAGGAGATCGGGTTAGAATAAAACGAAGAGTAAACCTCCTTCCACGGGCATCGTCACTCGAAACGAAATCTCTCTCATGGTATCGACTTATAAAAATAATATCACGTGGATGTATGTCAAGACTAATCGAATTCTAATTGGTTCCCAGTTAAAACAGTCACGCATTACTTTTACGCGTCGTGATCTTCCGCAAAATTACGCTTCGATGCCTGTGCTATTCTTAGATCAAAAATGTTTGCTTTCTCCACTTGCTACTAAATCATTTTAATAGCGTTGGCCAAAAAAAATAAACGGAAACTTCAGTGAAGAAACAAAGTCACACGATGCGCGTGACATACTGCGAGTTTCCCAGTCAGTTAGTTGCAAGATAATTTACATCATAATTCAGTCAAAACCCATTTTCTTCGACTTTTGTTTAAACCTTTCATTTATTGACTCAATGAAACATCATCAAGGTCAAACAAACAGCGCGTGTGAAATCAGTCAGAAGCCATGAAAAATTCGGGCTTGGGCCAACCTCGTCCCCAGGGCTTTTTTAAGGGAAAAGCCCTGGGGACGAGGCTGGGCTTGGGCCTGGGTTTTTTAGCCAGAGACAAGGTAAAGTTAAAGCGTCTACTGTCGACGTTGCGACTGCAGTTTCAGGGTGAAGTTCTTTTCTGTTTTATATGATGGACATAATGAACAAACCCTTTGGCCGAGACAGGGTTATGCAGCACAAAATTATTTCTTCATCTGGTCATCGTGCCTAAATAGATACAGACTAACAATTTCCCGCCGAAGGTCTTATTGCTGACCTACGGACGATACGACGTCACGTCAAAAGTAGACAATAATTTTAAAATACGCATAAATTTTTACTCAGCTTTGGATCCATGAATGTCTTCTATGATTATCAGAAGTGAAAATTTAACTCTTTTTTTGCTGATGTTTAAAAAGAATGTGTGGCTCATTAACTTTTTTGCCACCCGGCAATTTCGCATTTTTCGATGGCTCATATTTCCTTCAAAATTGCTTGCAAAGAGTTGAAAATCGCACAAATTGCTCACTGAGTTAATCGACTCTTTCAACTTTTGAATTCAGTTCGTCTATACAGCTACCGGCTTCTATGAGTTGAGTCGGATGCTATTGAGGAAAAAAAAGAGTACTAAAGTGATCACGTCATAAAAATGCAATTTCTGAAATTATCGGATTTGTCAGGATATTCTGAAAGAACAATGTCCTAGAGGCCTACTTGCCAAAAATGAGCATTTCGGGGCAAATTGTCTCTGAGATCGAAAGACAACAAACATCAAATATAAAAACGACGGTGCTGCAGTTTACAATTATTGGGAAACTACTCACCTACCCCTCCCCTAAGCTAACAATGTTATACGTTAATGACCGAGCACAATCCTTTGTTTCTGTTGGCAAATTAATTGTGATGGAAGAAATTAATGGAACGTGTTTATTGGTCAATAAGATCAAAATGTTAAGAATGCTATTGAACATTGACACTGTCAGCACAAAAACATATAACAAAGGAATCTGACAGGTTTCATAACCATAACCATTCCACTATTCACTATGGTTTCAACGGATCAATTGGGAAACCGCCGACCTACCTCTCCCCTAAGCTAACATTAACACTCACTTCTCACTTAGGGCAAAATGTTGGCCTAGGGGAAGGGTAGTTGGGCAGTTTCTCAGAAATCTAAATTGATCCGTTTAAACGATATCGTCCTCCCATCATCACTGGTTCCTTCTTACTGAGTACTGTAAACGGCTGTTTTAAAGCTCTCCCCTCCAGTTGATCATGCCCGTCTACCTGTAAACATCTGATTATAGGCCTTCCAGATATAAGCCCCACCCCTCCACCAGCTTTTATTTTTATAGCGGAGCTCCAAGCGGGCGCGAAGAGCGCGCGTGGGCGGAGCCCCATTGCTAAGTTAATCTACCCATCCCAGAAAATTTGGTAATCACGTGACCGTACACCGACCGACCGCCCGCCGTCCGTCCGCACCACAGGAAAACCAATGTTTACTCTCACTCTTTTAGCTAGTTTGGGAGCCCAAGAGAAAACTAATTGCACAGGCTGCACATCAATGTTGTGATCAATTGACAGCTATCAGAACAGGGCATCCGCTGACGAGTATCACCTGACCGTACCAAGGGCTCAAGTGACGACCCATCGAGGTCGAGCATTTTTTTAAAGTTATCCGCTGACAAATTACCAGTTTCAAACGATCGCAAGCTCAAGTTTATTTTTTCCAAGGATTCATATCAAATATCTTGTGTTTCACGGTCACTATAGCCCCGCACTATTAGGATTTTGATTTCAAACTGACCTCGGAAGCGAAAATTCATCCAGTTTTTTTAAAAGTACAGGCGGGAAAGACCTTATCTTACCATAGTCACGCGTTGGTCACGCTCTACGTCCAGTTTTTATACTCTGATTGGTCAAAATTCGACAGGTGAGTTTATGCGGAAAAATTATGCAGCATCTTGAAAGTAGTTTACTTTCACAGCTGAAGCTGACAGAGTTTTGTGTCAACTTGTCATATTTTTAACTGTCTTTTTCCTCTGGAGGTACAAAATGAAATACAGCTGCTATCAAGAGTCTTCTGTTATTCATGACTGGTTTTGTTTACTGGGTTTTGGTTGAGAAATGCGTCGCTTGTCAAAATTCGGTAATTCGATTTCGGATGGCATCGTTTTCGTTTTCCACCTTGCTTAATGCGTAAGAGGGTTTAAAAGTCTCAAGCAACTGTGGCCTCCCTTGATAGCTTTCAGGAACTGAATCTCGAATGGCAAGCCTAAGTAATTATTGTATTTGATGTTTGTGTTTCATGAAGTCTTGCACAGTTCACGCTGACAGTTTATGCGGCAAGTTTATGCACGTTTGTAGGATTTGAGTCAATGATCTGACCTAGTATCAGGTTTGATATAAGCTTACAGAACTTTAAAAAGCCTTCAGATATATTTGCTCACCACAAATAGAAAGAAAACGTTCCGAAGAATATTTAGTTATAAATTTGGCTGTAGAAAGAAAACTTTGAGCGATTTTCTTGCTTCGAGGAGTTCACCTTCGAAAACAGTAAACACCGCGCCGGGAAGCCGGCTAAAACATAAACTTAAGCTTTACGCTTAAAGACTCAGGATTTTTAGAGACACTTTAATACTTGTCTTCGTGAATGAAAATTGTTGTCTCTGTAAATGTTTCACGGAATTATATCTCTTTTTTTGATTGTTAGTAGTCTCTCTTGCAATTTTAATCGCTTGTCCGTGCCGTTTGTTTTCATCGTTCATGACCATCGCTTGCAGGAGTACTCAAAAATGTCGCGCGTATCAAACGCTTTATAAGATTACACATCGTTATAACTGAAACCATTAAATAACAAAACAAATAATAATAAATTCGCTATTATGTTGAAGCGTAACTCTGTTAAAGTTCATTCAAACACTCGACCACACTGACAGCTCGCACTATAGAAACGAGAACCAGCTGGCCGTATGGGTGATTTTGGAAATTTTCTGAAATTTTTGAACGGTTTGGCTCGTCCTGAATATTGACTGAGTGCAATTTGTCTTGAAAAATTGTGAAATACCGCATTCTGTCCGAGCTCTGTATGATAAATAGTACTGTTTCACCTCAAATGTGGTGTATAAAAATTATAAAAGGTTGGTTTAAACACCCCCAGATTTGTTGGCAAGAATTTGTAAAGTAAACCTGTCGAACGCAAAAAAATTTGGCGTGATTTGTTTTCCAAGAATTTGTTTTCAAGGCCTAATCTACTGTGATCTTGAATGTGATCGAAGATGTTTGCTATTTTTTGGGTGTACATATAAGGTTATCAATTCGATGTAAGATGTTTCACTCTAAAAAAACTTAGCCTTCCCTCAAAAGTCACATATATGTGTCCGTAAGTTAAATGATTTGTGGATTAAAAGTTTATTGTTTGATTTAAATTATAAATTTATTAAAATTGGAGCTTCGCTTTTAGCCCCGGCTAAATCTATATATTATACTGAAATGAATTCGATTTATTCCCCGCTAGCAGAAGATTCTTTCCTCTGGTATTTGGCGAAATAGGCTTCTGCTAAAGGGGAATTTGATTTCATAAAAAAAAAAGAAAAAAAAAAGCAGAAAATGCAGAATGTATCTTGATCAGCACTCCTATAGCCTGTTTCGAAGCACCTTTTCTATTTCCGGCTATAAGCCTCCTCAGATGTAAGCCCCTCCGTTTATAAGCTTTTCTAAAACCCCTTCGAAGATGTTTAAGCCCACTGGGTTTAATCAAAGCGGCAGTTTATAATCGATTTACAAGTCAAATCATGGAGGAAACTTGGGATTTTTCTGAGAGAGTATGAGCGAATCTTTGTTTACACTTTTTGCCTAATTAACACATGCTTATCACTATCTGATGATGCTAATAAAATAAAAACTCGGAATATTGAAAGGGCATAACAGTTTCAGTTATCTCTGAAAATTTGAGCCCAATACACCGAATGATTTCGGAGAAATTCTCTTCTAAAACTCGAAATTTAACAGACAATGTATGGCTCATTAACTTTTTTGCCACCCAGCAATTTCGCAGTTTTTGATGGCTGATATTTCCATCAATATTGCTTGCAAACAGCTGAAAATTGAACAAATTTCTCAACTTAATCAGCTCTTTCAACTTTTGCATTTAGTTCATATATACGACCACGGCTTCTATGATTTAAGTGGTATGCTGATGAGCAAAAATGTAAACAATGACGTCAGTAAAGATTCGCCTATAGGTAATGATTATTTGGAAGTTTCCATCTATTACATTCATTTTGGCTCAATATATGTAATCACAATTCTGTCAACAGGCTAGGGATGCATTTGAGCTACGATGAGGTCTTAAAAATATAGCGGGATCATAGAATTTCAGCGACTTTTGCGTGGATCTTTGCCCTTTTGATCTATGTTGTGACTTGTGACATAACAATTTCTATATGGATACCAGCGGAAAATAAATCACAAGAAGCATCATTTTCAAGATCTTACCTTAGATTATGGCCAGGATCTCTCGGATTTTTCCCCACCTACAACTCGCAATTTTTAATGGATAACCACGTGCGAGTGCTTGGGAGCTGAGAGCAACAACTGATATCGTGGCATCTGTTGTTCGTGCCAGGAAAACCATCACGTATTTTAAAACGTAGGGTTTTTGGTTTCCTTTGAATTCAACCTGAACCCGTTAGGCTGGGACTGCGCGGAGAAAATTTCCCGAAAACGTCTTAGAGAGCTGTAAACAAACTCATTCTGCCGCCATGTTTTTCAAACTTGTTCCAGGACTCCTTGACCGTTCGTTATTTTTTAGGTCATGTATGCATCACAAAGTAATGCAACGGCAAAAACGGCAGAACACTAGCCCCTCCCCTGACAGGAATTTAGCTGGTCTGGGGATTCTTCGCAGTATAATAAGTGGATGGTGACAATAAGAATGGCTCCCTCACTCAACCTCAGCCTTTCACTCAGGTAAAAACACTTCTGTTAAAAGTGTATGGTGACAATAAGAATGGCTCCCTCACTCAACCTCAGCCTTTCACTCAGGTAAAAACACTTCTGTTAGAAACTTAAACCTAAAGTTTCAACTGGAAAAATCTCCCAAACAATTCCACCTCAATGTTTGCGACTTTTTGCAGAAAGGTAGGATCACGCAGAAGATCTATTTCCTTTTCACTTCACTTTACATCCTCAGTACTACTGGTATGGAAGCTAAAAGTTATGTTTATATTTATTTTTATCTGTTTAATATTCATTTTTTTACTCGGATGACTAGGATTTTGACTGTGTAAAGCCGCCCCTCACACGTCCCCCCCCCCCCTGCCCCTAGAAAAAATCCGAGTTCGGATATATTTTTTTGGGAGGAGGGGGCGGCTGTACACGGGGTAAGATTTTTGCAGATATTCCATGATATTTGATGCCCATAACGTGAAAAAAGGTAAAATAAGTTTAGAATTAGTTTAGAATATGAAAAAAATTATTTTTTGATCCACCATCAATGGCCAGTTTCTCGCTCTTAAGCTCTTTTTTCTTCGCTAGTGTTTTCTAATTTACATGTTACATATGATATTAATTGACCCCCCAATATTTTTTGGTTATGGCCACTTAACTAAAAATGTTCAGCAAAACAAGACTTTATGTTTATAATTTATTTTACAAATAACAAGTTTTTCTTTAAATGTGATGCATGTGGCTTACAATTTAACAATGACCATTAGGTTTTTTCCTCCAAAGCGAAAAACTGTCAGGAAGAAATATTTTGTTCCACAAGTTCCAAAAGCCTGCGATCCAGTACTATTTTGATTAAAAAGACAAACAAACAACCTAAAGCCGGTTCAGCACAGCGAATACATGTAATGACTCTATTTTCGAGACAAAATCAGGTTGTCATGCCAGCTAGCTTATTGCTTTGGCCACGCGCCCGTTTCAGTCAGAGAATTATAATGAATGCATTATGCGTTTCGTGTCTCGTCAACTTTGCTGTCAAGAAAGTTAAAAAGCCTGATTGGCCTATGCAACTCATAACGTTTTCACCATGCACATATTACATTTAATGTAAAAAGCGTCTGTCTGCTTTTTTTTTGCCCTGGTTTAATATGACAGAAAGTCTGTTCTCTTATCATTTGTTAACGCCCTGTTCTACGGAGAGGTCTACAAAGCTTACTTGTAGATTGAATACGAGCGGACCCTCAAAGACTGGTAAGTCAAGAGAAATTATATGGTTACGGTTTGTCTTTCATCGCTTTAATATTAGAAGAACACTAACTGTCACAAAACCGCGATTTGTTCGCTGAAAAATACCTCAATTCTTCTCAACGAAGTTAGATTCAAACGCGCCTTAATTTGTAAACAATTACAAAGCGTTTACAGCATGTATTAAATACAATCTAATATAATTCAATCCAATTTATCCGCATGGAAAAACAGTGGGAAACATCAGAACCATACAAGCTACCCATATAGTCCACCCAGTTGAGGTCTAGAACACTCACCATGACAGCTAATCGCCACTTTCAAACTTTTCCGAAAGCCATGCGTTAGCGAGCTGGTTTAGGCGTTTTAAGAACCTTTTTCTTCAAAAATATATACCGACTCATAGCTAAACAAGACCACTGTTGGTATAGCTGGTTTACTTCAACTTAGTTTTTCGTTTAAAACTGTACCCCTACCAATCAACAGAATTTATTGATGACGATTAATGCAGAGCTTCGTTGGGCCAAAAAAAAGGCACTTCACTTCACTTAAAATCGAGAGATATGTAAAACTTTCAACATGGTTGTCTGCTGAGACCTAAACTTAAGAACATATATTAAGTACTCGCGAAATGAAAAATTTGTTTTGTTGATCGGTGGAAATTGAATGAATGAATCAGCGTTTATTTCATAGGCATTTATGACGTTTTACCGCGTAATTGAATCGATCCCCAAAATGACTTGCTGCGGTAAATAATAACGCAACTTCAAAAAAAAAAAATATATTGTTCTTTCCTTCTTCTAAAAAGCGCTAATTTAAGGAAAAAGATTTGGCGGATGTAAGATTCGTGTGGAAGCACTGAAAAACAACTGATAGAATATTGGTGCATTCCTTCAACAAAAAGAGCGTTACGAAAGCGACAGTGTTCTTAAAACTAGTTTCAGGCCTTTGATCGAAGGTCAAAACGCTCTTGCTCCAAAGTCGGTGCTTTCCGTTTCACGTGATTTAAGTGAATGATCTGATAGAAGGTCCAAAGGCACGTGATGAGATTTTGCGTTCTATCCATTCAATTAAATGCTGGCTATGTACGTGCCAAGCATGCGTAATTGCACTAGAACATGGAGATTAGGATTGCGGGCTCCTCTGGTCGCTTGCCAAACGTTAGCCTGCGAAAAGAACCGTTTCTCCCCGCTCCTCGCCGCTGGGGACTTTTCGCGAGGAGGATCTTCTGCGACTCAGCGACAGAAATTCGATACTGATGAACTAAAATCTGTCTGGGATCCCGTAGGAAGCGCTGATTAGCAGACGGAGTAGTTATATTGTTTTAGCTATTGTTTACGAATGACAGACAAAAGGCTAAAAAGGTCAAATGTAAACGCGATGAATCTATAACAAAACAGTCAATGACTGTGGAATATATTCTTCTCTAGAAGAAGCATTTGTGTTTTGCCGGTGCTCGTTCGCAGATGAACACAACACTTTACCAAAATCGACCAGTAAAAAAACCTAAAATGGAACAAATTTGCATTTGGAACCCCACGACTACCGGATTTATTAAACAATCATTTACGTCATCCGTATGAAATTTTTGTCGCTGAGTCGAAGACGGTCCTCTTCGCAAAACATCCCCACCGGTGCGGTTCTGGCAGGCTAGCAAAACGCCAGACGAGCATAAAGGAAATGGAATAATTATGTATAAAATTATCTGTCAAAAAAGTTATACGATTGAGAACTGGACGCAAACATTTTGTCCCGATATTAGAACTCGTTGGGTAAAAGATGAGCTGGCTTATATGTCTAAGTCCAAACGACTGTGTTTGAGAGCAGATCGCCTATCTCCAAGTCTGCTATGTGGAAGATAATACTTAGTGAGAATATTTCTCTAAAAGCTCCGTGAAAATTTTAATCGTGAATTAGGGACGCAAAACGCGGTAGGGAGGTAGCTGGAGGTCGATGATAAGTGAGCTTGGGTTTTTTGAACAGTAGAACAGGAAACTAAACATATTATTCTTAACATTTTTGTTTGCAAGCTTTCACCGGTGAAAGGGAAATGATATTGGCATGATTTTAAGATAACAGTCATCCCTTCACTAGAAATAAACAGTTCTATTTGGACGCTCCCTAAGTTGATTGATAGGCACTTATTTTACCACCAAAATTAAAATTAGCGACCTTCCTTAAAATTACAAGGAAAAAAATCCAGGGCAAAAGTTAGATCCAGCAAGAATTTGTACCCTTCGATCAACTGTGGCTTCTTAGGAAACACATGTATCGATATGCTTGCAGTACATAAGAGCAACCTCCCTTTTCCCCTGCACATTTGAATCATTTGGAGCCATCTTTAGTCATGGGTCAAACCATAGGAAGGAAAGCATAATTTTTCTGACAAAGTTTAATCTTTGCCCACATTTTTGAGGTTTCCACAAGTGAACGTCCATTTTCTCCGAATATAAAAGCAAAACAAATGAGAAGTTAAGTGAACAGCCGATATTAAGAACGGTTTCTATCAAAATATTTTCTTGTCATCTTTTTCACAAATGGTCATTATTTAATGACTAAGCTTCCTGAGTCCTGCAAAGAGCACTAAAGGTTTTCAGTGTGGGAAAAAGCACTTCAACCTCACCTCTAAGACATCTTCATTTCCTCAAAATTAATTTCTGAGAAGCTAAATGCCATTTACTTTTTGCAGAAAATCAGGATCATGCTGAAGATCTTTATCCTTTTCACTTTACTTTACATCATCAGTACTAATGGTAAGAAAAAGTCCAATTCTATGACGTTTCTAAATATGTTTTACTAATTTATGTCTAATTCTTGTCTTTTTCATATACAAAATCTGCACAGTAATTTTTAGGGAGTTATTATAACTCCAAAAATGGAGTAAAAATTTTAGGTACAGGATAACCCCTTTTGGGGGGTTACTTTAACTCCTAATTTAACTCCAAATTTGGGGTAATTTTTACTTCTCAAAAAGAGTTCTTTTTACTCCCAGTCTGGAGTTAAAATAACTCCATAAATGGTGTTATTTTTACTCGTTACATGGGTTGTTTTTACTTTTTTTGGAATTACTTTAACTCTGAAAGTGGGGTAAAAATTTTAGGTACAGGATAACTCCTCTTTTGGGGTTATTTTAACTCCTCGATATCTAGGGTCATTTTTACCCCTGAAAAAGAGTTCTTTAAACTCCTTGGAGTTACAATGACTCCCAAAAAATAACTCCACTGTAAGGAGTTAAATTAACCCCACTAGATGAGTTATTATAACTCCTTAAAAATTACTGTGTGATAAGCGACATTTTTGCGCATGTAGTATAGTAGGAAACTGTTAGATCCCTTTTTTACGCAAGATTCTCATCAACTTGCACACGACTATATTAACGCCGATGACGTCACGGCCCTTTGTATGACAATAGATTGTCTGCGATGGACAATGGAATCGGCAAGACATAGAACTTGCATGATTATGTTACGGCTCATTGAATTTTAAGTCACAGTTGAGTTAGCGGTTATTCCTTCTACAATCAACAAATAAATACTTTTGTAAGTTTTTAGTCTAAGAATGGAATAGACCTATATATAACTTATGTAAATGAGATTCCACCGCATTGTATTCTCGGGATAAAGACTATTTTTTAAGGGGCCGTGACGCTACAGGCGTTAACCCTTTCACTGCCAGGATAAAAGAAGGAGTCTCGTAAACTGGTTTTAACTTTCGAATCTGTGGACGAAATCCTGCGGTGTGACCATTCAAATGAAACCTCTCTGTCAGTACTTTCACATTGTATTATTAATCTGATTTTACAGCATTTTACCAAAATACAATTGGAGATTTTGTTGAAATTTGACTTTGGCCACTTTTGGCAGTGAAAGGGTTAATTATTCTTGAGCAAGTTAGTAAGATTCCTGCCCAAAATATGGGGTTCAACTGGTCCTTTCTATACTACTCACATTATCTTGCACAAGTTCTAAATAGGGAATACGACAATTAATCTTAATTTCTGTTCTATTTCAGCTGATTCAACCCCTTGTAACAAAGACATTGGAATCCTTATCGACACGTCACTAAGTATTCCTCAAAGGAAACTTGAGGTTTTTTTGGAAACGTTTTTAAAGCCATTCTATGCCAAATTCGAAATATCAGCGCAAAAAACCCAGTTTGGTTTGATAACCTTCGACAAATACAGTCGTTTGAGGTTCACGTTGGCAGAAAACGTCAGTACTATCGAACCAGTTAGACAGTTCATAACAAGAATCGACCTAGCCCTGCTAAAAGCCAAAAACGAGCTGTTTACTTTAAGTGCAGGAGTAAGAGAAGATAAGCAAAATGTGTTACTCGTGTTCACGGATGGGAGGCCATTTCCACCAGAAACGTTCCTTCTTTTCAACAAATCTTTACCTTTTTTAAGGGTAAGAGATGTGATTTTTCTTCTCGAAAGAAACCAACCAACCAACCAACTAACCAGCCGCATTACGTCAACAAACTAATCTAAAAACATATTAATAGGCCACTTGCACTAAGAGGTCACGTGACCAATGCTTCCTTTAAACAATGAGTTGGAATCTTACAGATGCCAAAAATTGACAGAGCATATAAAATGTATCTTACACCCGAAATTTGAGAGGAAACGAACTTTAGGGAGATATTTTATGACACTTTGATTTTTCAGCAAAGTATTATGATTTGTATTGGCCGCCATGTTGGGGGTCATACTCTTGCCCTCCAACATGGCGGCCAAAACCACTTTTTGCTTATATCCTGTTAAACGTTTGATAGTTACGCTCAGATGTGTTGTAAACGTTGCCACATCATTTTCCTTGAAGTTTAAGTGCAAAATTTGTGTTCAGAAAGAGGCAATTCATAATTTTACAATTTTGTCTAAGTGACCGGCTACGAACTTACTCATTTTAAGAAAATGGTGCAGGTTTGAAAAACCAAATCACTATTATTTTGTTTAAGATACGACCCATTAATCGTTTTACGAAAGCAAAATCATTTAACTTTCATTGTCATAAAGACAATGTCACATGACCTGTTATGGCAAATGGCCTATTACAATATCTCTATTTAAAAAGGTTTTTAGATTTGTTAGAGGACCTAAAATGGCTAAACGATTTTTATGACTGTCAAAAAATGCAAAAAAAAAAACTTCTGGTTTAGCGATGTAGGTGTAATTTGTCATTAGAAGGTATACCAAACGGATAACTTTTCTGTTAAAAGGGATACACCCAATTGCAAAAACGTTGTCATAGAAAAGTGAAAAAAAGGAAAAAGCCAAATAGCAATTAATTCAGCTAATTTAGCCACGTTCTCATGGTGGATTCATTTGCAGCCGTTACATTTCTCCGCTGGATTTTCAGCTTTAAAACAATAGCAAATTCCAACAGGCAAATACGACGTCCAGGTGCAGATGCTGCAAATGAATTCATTAGGCTTATCAGCCTATTTTATTCCTATTTGGCTTTTTTTTTCATTTTTCTAAGACAACGTTATTGCAATTAGGTGTATGTCAAAAGAAAAGGGGTAGACTTTAGGGCGTAGCCTGCAAGTATCAAACTATGTTTAGTGCCTCCCCCCGCCCAGGTGAGAATTATACCTCCTTTCTGTGATTATGTAGAGTGAATAGTTAAAATTGAAGGCACCACTTCTTATTACCAGTGTTTTTTTTCGCAGGCGCAAAACGTTAGTATATTTGCTGTCGGTTACGGAATAGAAGCTCAGATTAATACAACAGTGCTTAGGGAAATAGGAGGAGACAATGTATTGATCATGTATGAAGACAAAACCTTAGGATATACACCCTTTGTCGATCCAATAAAGAAAATGGTTTGCAGTAAGTCAATATTTCCTCAAGTCAGTTGCCTTCCTTATAATTGATTTCACTTCTAGTTCATGGTTATGATTGTTATAGTTATAACTATGATTATGATTAAGATTATTATTTTATCACCATCATCGTTAACATCATCATCATCATCATCACTGTATCATTATACTATATCGTCATCGTTACTACTGCAATTAGAAAATAGAGTCTTGCATGCCTTTGTTATTAACTTTGTCGGTGTGATTTTCAAGTTATCTCTGGCAGGCGGGGTTAGGAGAAGCTTTGAGTTCAGAATCAGCTTGAGGCGTCTATTCTTATTATTACTATTTCTGTTAGTATTATTATTATTATCATTATTATTATTATTATTATTATTATTATTATTATTATTATTATTATTATTATTATTATTTTATTTCTTACTACAGGCGACCTGACATCGACCCATGGTAATCCACAGTGGTCCGAATGGAGTCAGTGTAGTGTTACTTGTGGCTCTGGAACACAGTCACGCAATAGACCCTGCATAAATGGAATTTGTTCTGAAACTCGAACTTGTGAACAGGACCCTTGCCTTAATGGTGAGTGTGAAATTTAAATAAGCAATATATCTTCTCCGATTGGAAATAAAAATTTAACAGGCAAAGTCGCTAAAAATCGAAGATGATTCCCTTAGTCACTGACACGGTGACGTATTACACTGTCTGGTAGTTTTTTCTGTTGTTTAATAGTAATTAATTATAAAATAACTCAGATAGTACGAGCGTTCTGATTGGTTAAAAACCTATGGTTTATTGTGCTGGTAAACTCATAGAAAACTTAAAATTATTTATAAAAGTAAAAGACCACACTTTCTATGGGTTTCCCGGCGCAATTAACCACTTGGGATGTTGGGGGAACACTCGCAAAACTTGTAAATCACTTGCCTTCGGCTCGTGATTTACAAGCTTTTCTCGTGTTCTCCCAACATCCCGCGTGGGTTATCACACCGGTAAACCCATAGAAAGTGCTGTCTATTGCTTAAATAAACCAAAAAAGCTTTTTCAAAGGAAAGAAAATGCTTACTAACAAAAACCAGAAAAAGAACCTTTAAATCATTTCTTAAAATGGATCCAAAGTTTAGCACGGAGCCATATTGGCTATTTATCTCATAGGGATATATTATTATTTACCCAAGACATTTCTCTGTTTCTGATTGACTTTAAATCCCACGACTACTTCTTCGTAACCCGCTAGCGCTGAACAAATTTGGCAGATGCTTAGATTATACCATCACTGACGTAAGTCTCTCTGACGTCAATAAATGAGTATGCGATATAGCATTGACGTCGCAAAAGACAGGGGTGCGGAAGCTTAGCTGTCGTGAGTGTAGAACTCTATAAAAAGCGAAAGAGTTCACGGATTTTCAAAGAAAAATAGCAGAATTACTTGCTAACTCACGATAAACCGCTTTTTGAGGAATATCTGCAGGAATGAAAAAACGTTCGTTCACACTTCGAACGTACAATGGAACAAGCACAAATTTTGAAGAAACTTTAACTGGAGGTGTTGAAAAGTTCAGGTGCAAGACCAATACAAAAAAACTTGTACAATCAAACTTGCTCTGAACCTTGGATCAAAAAAGATCTCGATCAGTCAAATTTAATAAATTATTGTCGAAGAGACAACTGCCAGGAATGATCAAACAACGTGAAAAGACTAGAGTTGCAATATTTAGATTTGCCAATACCAGTCGTCATCAAGTTTATTACGAAGATCACGAAATTACAGAAATTTCTCTCAAGATATGCAGTACTACAATGGGAGATGATGGAGGTAATGATGTTAATGCATGGATCAATTTTACCCGCTACCACTAACCCTTCTCCCCTTCCACCCCCCCCCCCCCACATATCCTGGGACATTTCCAGCCCTTTAGGGCTGGGGCTAGGGATTTCTTTTGAGGCGGCCCTGGCCGAGGGTAGGGGGTAGAGTAGGTGGTAAATAACTACTCTTTGTTCTTGTCAAGTTCATAATTTCTTTGTTGACATGGTGACGCCAGACCGATTGGAGGCTTTTAAGACTGTTCAAACATGGAGAAATATAAGTAAAGATTAACCTCTTAACATTATAATTGCCAACGAGGCTGCGAGACGGCAGCCTAATAGAGTCGTGCGCGATTGTTCCAGGGGCAGAAAAAATCTCGAATCGATGTAACATTTAGGAAATATAGGTAGTCTTTACAGTAGAGTCTAAATAAGCTAAGAAATATTTCAAGACAAGTAAATTTTGATTACTTCAAGTAAAATAAAGCTTCACACACAACCGCTTCATTTTTACTTCAGGTTAACTTAAGGCTATTTTCCCACGCAACATAATTAAGATTGATTGAAATGTTTCGCTTTTCTCAAAGCTCAAAAAAACCGCAAGTAACCGCAAGTCAGCTAAGTCGGTTTTAAGGATGGTTTTCAAGTCGCTTGAAACTTTCTTGAATCGTTTCAACTTTCCGACTTTAATGAGATGCAAAGTAAAGTCACTTGAGATTTTACTTCACACACGAATTTTTGATTAAGTAAAACTTAGCAGCTCTTAAGTCTTGCTTAACATCCCAGTGTAAAGACAACCATAGTAATGCAAGGCAACATTTTTGACATAATGCAGAACAGAGAATGAATCGCTTCGAGCGAACACGTGATACAGATCAGAGAATCCACGAGCCGTGTGCGTGTTTGTGAGTCCCGTGCTCATCCCGTCTTCAACCAATCGTCGGATGGACATTTATTTGCATAATACGCGATTAAATTTTTTTTTGCCTGCCGCTAATTTAAGAAAAAAACGACGCCGTAAAATTGATTGCGTCTTGGAAGCAAAATAATTCGGAAGGCTTCATCGGCGCACCTTAAATCTTATATTCGCGGACTTAAATACGATTTTCTCGAGGATTCTAAATTGGCTTATCAGTTGTAAGACCACTAAATTTTACGCAACATGACATGTGCGCAACTTCGGACAAAAATACGAACTTCAATATCTCGAAAAATTTACTATGTAAAGTCGGGACTTCAAATTATTTATGCAATAGAACAGTTTAGTTTACTGTTTTCAAAAGACAAACTTAAAGCAAGGGGCACACATACACCAACCCATGATCCCCCGACAGCTCAAACATGGGTTGGAGTTGTGTAGAGCTGCCCCTTAAAAGGACAGGTTCACGATACTACGCATGTGTGAGTTCTGTCAGCAGCTGATTGTTTTTAAACCAATCGGAAGCGAGTTAGATGCACGCAAGGAAATTTACACAATTCAGATTCATTGTTCGCGACCCGGGAGTATTTCCGGACATTTGGTTTGATTTTATATATTCCCCTAATTCATACTTATTCTTTGCTATTCCTCAGATATAATTATGTTGTAGCCGATAAGAATAAGATTTACAGCCCTGTCCTGCTTTAAAAACAAACATTTACCTACGTGTATTTTTACGAGGCCTTTTACGTACCCACGCTAACAAAGCAGTCACCGATCGGCAAACAAAATTTGTAAACAAACCTTCTATTCTGATCTCTCTGTTCGCCTTATATAAACCTAGAGATATCTGCAAATAGCGCCCGACCGGTGACAAAAACACACAGCGTATGAGTATAAAGATTATCTTAAATTGAGCAAAAAATTCAATTGCTTATCAGCCTTCGCGTTGATAAAGAAACCAGATTATAAACAGAATATTCAGGCAATAATTTATTTTAAAAACATCAATTCTTAAACATATACGATCATACAGCAAAGATAAAAGGAACATTTCAAGTGTACCAGATCGGTGAAGACGCGCAGCCTGTTGCGTACTTTTCAGTATACAAGGCATAGTTATAAGTCAAATCAGAGTTGAACAAACACATACTTTTTACCACTTTCCAAGTGAAACCACACACTACTCCTAGAACCATACCATATCGAGCGGCTAAGCTTCTCTATCTCCAAAGACTCTTGAGAACGTCCTGTTGCCGGTCTCCCGCGACGTCGCTTCTGAGACTCCATTCAGGAAATTGAGTTTTCGTCCCCTAAACGCCTTTCTCCGAAAACAAAACAACACTTACGGGTACTTAAGAAATAGCAGACCTCACTTTGCTTACTTAGAGCGACGGATAGGTGAATTTAAAGACAGATTCCTTTGGATTAGCAGTTGATGTCTTCTTCGAATTTAGTGTTGGCCCGTATGATTTATTCCGGAAGCTGTCAAGGCGCGCACGCGTATGACCGTGAACCCCCCGCTTTAAAGGAGTGCCTTGCACACGCCTCGGCAGTAGAGGGTCTTTTAGACGGGTTTACCCCGTTCATTGACCTGACGGCTATGCCATGCTGCTGAGTTCTGATAAATGTCCGTGGCTGCCACGCCCACGTGATATAGCTGTGCCCATGGGTGGGTTGGTGTAAACGTGCCCCTTGCTTGCACTACTTTCAAGGTAATTTTCGCTTATGCAATTGAATTAAGTTCAATCTATTATTCAAAATTTACTGTAATTTATGACATTTCTGAACAAATTAAACTGCACGTGTAGATAGGTACAATCCTTGCTCGTTGGCACTTAGCGATGGCTATAACTAGTAAATATTTCGAATATAATTTTATAAATGTCAAATGGATGTGCGTATGATGCGTAATCGAAAATAGAACTGTTCTGTCTGCTGTTCGTTGAGGATCTGGATGGGGGGATCTACATGTAGGTACCTCAAGTGAAGATAACATATTTTTTGTAAACCTTTGGTCGATCATTTAAGTCATAATTTTCTTTTTCATTTCCGCTTCCATTTCCTCATATGTGTCTCAGGGGGCGGGGGCCAGTCCATTGGAGACAGCGCTTCTTGAGTCAGCGAAAAAGACCGCCTACTCGACGTTTTTGTCCATAGAGTAATGTACTGTCAGTTAAAACTTTCGATCTATGTAAATCTCAAATAAATGACCGAATTTTCGCTAGGGACGAATTATCCGTCTGAAACAAATTAATCGTATTCAAATTCCGCGTTCAGACACATTTTCGCCCCAAATTCTTCTGCACTACATTTGTCTGACAGACGAGACGAAATCGAAATGGAGCTTCGTTCGCAGAGCTCTCCTATTTTTGTGGTGGATCATACAAAGTATAAGAGCGATACAAACTTAGTTCCTGACAAAGGATGGGACTGTCCTGGACTGTGAGACCAAAGACAATAAAATGTTACAACTACTTAACAGCTTGATGGTGAATTTTTAATTGTTAAAGATTACTGATATTATTATTTACTTTATACTACTACATGAGAAATTTCTGCAATTTGATTGGCTGAGAGCAGTGATATTTCAGTTTAATTTGAAATACCTACATGTGAAAATTACAAACGTTTCGCGGGTAGTAGTATAAACAAATAATAGCATCATTTGTACGTGATATTTGGCATAAATACCACTCGTGAAATTTCAAAATTGTCTCAAATTTCACTCGCCTGATGGCTCGTGAAATTACGTAGAAGAATTTCGAAATAGCACTCTTGGTATTTATTCCAAATATCATTACTAATCATGCTATTACATACACTAAAATTCAAAAATTTATTTAAAGTTATTCAAACTTTTAGTCATGCATAATGTATAGTATTTCTGAAATAAATTTTATGAACACTTTAAGAACCTTTTCAAGCTGATTCCTCACTAAGTCGGTGAATAAGAACTTGAGCAGCCTGAACCTCGAAATCACAGGCTCTTATATGCGAGTGAATACTGTACTTCAAGCTATAGGCGAATCTTTGGTGACGTCACCCTTTACATTTTTCCTCCTTAATACGACTTAACTCAAAGAAATCGTGGCCGTATATATGAACTAAATGCAAAAGTTGAAAGAGTTGATTAAGTTGAGCAGTTTGTGCAATTCTCAGCTCTTTGCAAGCAATATTGAAGGAAATATCAGCCATCAAAAACTGTGAAATTGCTTGGAAGGTAAAATGTTAATGAGCCATACATTCTCTGTTCAATTTCGAGTTTTTAGAAGAGAATGTCTCCGAAACCGTTCGATGTATTGGGCTCAAATTTTCAGAGATAACTGAAACTGTTATGCTCTTTCAATATTCCGAGTTTATATTTTATTAGCGTCATCAGGTAGTAATAAGCATAATGTTAATGAGGCAAAAAGTGCCTACAAAGATTCGGCTATACCGACGTTTTAAAAAAAGGACTTTTTACCTTTTTGCAAGCATGTGGGACAAATTACGAGAAGATTGGATGCTTTAAGGATAACTTTAAACGACCACTGCCAAAACTGCTCCTAACAAGAAGAGGCAACATTGACTGGGGAAACTGGAAAACGTTTCTTAACAAGTAAGTTTCTTAGTTTAGCGCCATGTTGAGTCATTTCCATATGGTATAGTCTCCCTAGGGGAGAGGGGTCAAAGAAAGACTGAACCACGTTCAGATAGACCTTATTCACGATACCCGCCATCTTTGCACGCGCTTTTAAAAGGACTGATGGAATAAAAATAATGTCACGTGGTTTCTCAGGGGCCAAACAAACAATAAAGTTTGCCAATGCAAGAAATCGCGGTCGAGTTTGTTTATTCTAGCCAACAGGAAAATGGAGAACATTTTATCTTAAGGACGATAATGGCAAATTATGGGTGGAGACGATCATTGTTACTTTTTTAGATGTGGTCGCGACCGTAGATGTTCTCACAGCAAGTCATAATGACGTATTAAAAAGTTGTCGAAATTCGAAATGTATATTTTGTATGACAATTAAATCGTCGTCTCGTTTGGAGAGAATAAACAAACTCGAGCGCGATTACTCGTATTGGCAAATTTTGTCACTTGTTTGCCCCCTGAAATACCACGTGACATTGCTTTCCTCCCATCAATCCTAAAGCGCTTGCAAAGATGGCGGGTAACATAAATAAGGTCTATTGGTTTCGTTAATTCTAATTTTTCTTTGAGCATCTCCATTTCTTTCATATGGAAGTCATTCCGGGAGAGGGGGCAGACGAAAGTTTATTTTGTAACTTGGCTTGTTTTGTTTTAGTTTGTGTTGTTTTAATCTGTTTACCGTTTAACAACAACCTAGAAGATCTAAAGAATTCGTTTATACGGGTTCTTACCCAAAAAGCTCAAAAGAGGGGAAAACCCGGGGTAGGAAGGGGTGACCGGAGAAATCATTACCGGCTTAAGGGAAGAACTAGCACCGAATCAACCGATTTATGCTCGTCACCTCGAGCCCTGAGCTTCGAGATACAAGCCTGTATCAAATTTAGGCAGTGCTCGAAAATTGGTTGAATTCTAGCTTGTACTTTGGACAATTAGCTCTCACATTTTAATTGCCAGGGGCCAATTGTTTTTCGTCTTAGTTATATAATGATTTTTTTGGAGAAAAACTTGCCTAGCTAGCCCTCACCCATTGGGCAAGTACCCTTAACAGTCACTTGCAGAAACCTTCTTGACTCCTACTTGTCAAGGACTACCGGACAGGAGTTTTTGCGAGCCCTATTAGTGTATTGTTTTCTTCACTGTCCCATCCTTGTTTCCCCTCCTTCCGTAACCTGCGTAGCAGGCCCAAGAAAGAACGGCGCGCGAGAGACACGCTCAATCTCCCCTCGCGTGTCTCCCTCTCACGCGCTCGTTCTTTCTTGCGCCCACTACTTCCAAGCGCCTGCTACCCAGGCTACTCCTCCTGGGAGGGGTTACTCCTTTATATAAGCCATATAGGTACCTTATTACATGAACTTTTCGCGACATGTTTATTTCGCGATTTTGATGAGCGCACATTTCGCGACACTTAAATTTCGCGAATTTGCGAAAATTGTATATTTTGAATCACTTTAATTTCGCGTTTTTGAGTGCAATTTACATTTCATACGCAATGTTATTTAACATGTCTTTGAATTAAGTAAAATGACTTTATTAAAGGAACAATAAAGCCAAAATCATGAAGAAAACGCAACAGCGGGGACTAATGTCAACAGTAACAATAAAACAGTTCTCACAATGTCCAAAAGCAGTTCATGCTTGTACGGAATTATTGTTCTTGAGTCAATTGGCCACAGCATCCATTTACACTGAGCATTCCTCAGAAAAGTAACAAATGTGATTTGTAAACGTTTCAGTGGCAATAAACTCGTTCATTTTTGATATGGACATAACGTGAGTCACTTAATTTTCGTGTCATGTTATGTTCGCGTCACTCATTGTTCGCGTCACTTTCATGTCGCGATTTTTTTTTTTGTATCGCAAAATTAACGTGAAGGGAACATTTCATGTAATAAGGTATGTGCCGCCCCAAAGTGTATGGCTTTTGGGCCTTTTTGGTCTGAAAACGGCTATACACTTTGCCTATTTTTGTCTGGAATCGGGTATTGTTTTCGAGGGAACTACGGGAGTGCATGAACGTAGTTTTCGTTTCAATTCCAAATGAAGAAGGAAATAGAAATACGCCAGGAGCCCTGAATACGCGAATTCGAAATGCATTTGAACAGTTTTTTTGTTTGCGCTCTAATCTAGGTAATTATGACTTAATTAATGCCTAAAGGCCAGGTCTGAAAACGGGTTGGGATTTTAGAGGTCTGGTCTTTAAATGGGTGTGGAAAAGGACAATTTTTGCTCTGAACTTGATAGGGTCCGGATTTGGAGAACCAGGCGGCACACTCCCACCAAGAATTCCCAGGAGTACCCCCGGGCCTCTCCTGTTGGTCTCCCTCAACCAATAAGCGCCCAGAGGAAGCCTATAACTCTAAGTGAGCAAATTCCATGTACTCGTGTCACTGCTATTTCACTAACCAGTTTATGTTTAGAATAAATATGGTGCGAATTTAGATTATCTTTCAGGTCTCACAAACCAGTCAGCAGACTAAGACGTTTAGTTTTCTTTCCTTTTTCATGCCTTATACTCAGTCAGATGCGCTCGATCATAGACGGAGCAGAGCTTCCACTTTAAAAGATAAACCAGTCTGTAAAAAACGCCGTGACAAAGGTCTGATTTGGGAGTTGCTTACTTTGGGTCATGGGCTCCTAACGCCCAGTTATATCTTAAGCGTTATTGTAAAGCTAAAACCTCCAAAGCTTCTCAACTTTTGACATGGACAAGCCAGGGAAAATCGGTTGGCTTCGCTGGAAAGAGCGCTATTTAAGTTATTAAACTTGCCCAGTTGTTTAAAACTGACAAAGACATACCTGCTCAAAGACGCCAAAATTTTACAGACCTTTGTATTGCGGGGGAACAAGCAAGCGTCTATAAGTTTTAGCAGCTTTGCAGAGCTATATCTTTGCTCGTTTTAGACGTATCACTCTCAAACTTGGCAAGTTCACTTATTTCAAGACGTTTTTTTTTTCCAGTAGTGGCCCATGTCAAAAGCTGAAATAACCATGCAAGGGTCTATTGGTTTGTTTTGTCTAGGATCGTAAGTGATTGTGCTAACGCAACTTCGAAACAGGGCTTCGAATATTTTGGCATTCAGTTCTATGGTGAGTGTTGGTCCGGAGTGAGTAAGATAGCCTATGATGCCGTTGGCAAATCAGACAACTGCAAAGGTCCGAATTTCACAAAGTGTGATGATGCACCTTGCTCGTACTGTGTGGGACAAGCAAAAGTGAACTACGTATATAAAATCAATTCGTGATTGCCCTCCTCATGCAGGTAAAATAACAAGAACCAAGACTGAGTACCTACCCCTCCCCTAAGTCACCAAAGTGAGAAGTAAGTGTTGATGTTGACTTAGGTGCGATCAGGCGTTTTTTTTTTAAGGGCGGACGAGGCGAATGGAAAAAAAAATAACGCCTGATACATTTATTTAACAAGCCACCAGCCGCCCTGTAATTTAAATAAACAAACGTCAGCTCTACCTGTCAAGTTAATGGGCCAATCAGCATTTACCGGAAGTCAGTTGCTATGCGTACATTGGCGGGAATCTCATTTCAACGAGGCGCGGAAAACGTCTGCCCGCTCCCTTTTATCCCTCTATGTCTCTCAAGGGAAGAGAAAAGAAAATTACACGGCGATGTTCAGATGGCGCTCGCTAAAAAAGTAAAAAATGTTATCTTTGTGATGAAATTCTACTAGCTGGGGCTGTGCCGTTATGCAAAGCCGCAAGAAATGGAGAGTTAACGGAAAAAAAAATTGTCTACTGCCGGCAGTATCGTGTTGTCGGCCTTAGTCATAAGCGTTGGGATAGGTATTTGTAATGCAGCGAGCGAAGAATCCATATCAGCTTGCAAGCTACTTGCAATTAGCGTTTCTTTTAATGGATGCAATAATTTAATTTCTTTCCTTCTGATACAGGTAAAGAAATATTCAACGAAAAGAAGCTTTACAAATTTGAACTGACATTGACAACTGTTTATCGATATATACATAATCTCTTAATTAGATAAGAATTGCCCGCACGTGTTCTTCTTATTTTTGTTTATCAATTTTTGTCTTTATCTTCATCTTTCAGATATTTATTACATATTCCAGTGGTCGGGTGATAGAACACGAGTGTACAGGTGACGAAGAGCTTCTTAAAAAACTTAGGAATCAAAAACTACAAAGCCGCCGCAGTTGGCGTCACTAAATTTTCTCCACTGCACGATAAAGTGTTAGAAGAGATTGGAAAAGAAATAAAGAGAGAATTAAAGAACTACTCAAAAGATCCGACGAACACGTACAAGTATCGAGGGGAGTTAGAGAAGCTTGCTGATTTCCGAAATGACCATTTGATTACAGAAATCCAACAAAAAGCACCCAACTTGCATTGCCTTGTTTCTTCGTCATTTCCAAGGAACAAAAAAGTAAAGAACGCGAAAAACGAGGAGGCATTGATCTTTGCAAGCATTCTGAATCCATGGATTCCGAACTCTTATTTTACATTTAGGATTAACACCATTCTAGTGCTTGGAGGTTGTAAGACGGAGGAGATGGACTGTTTTAAGGAGCTAGGCCTCGCGAGCCATCCTAAAACCGTGCGAAACATGCAGAAGAAAGCATGCTTTGCTTTTTACAAAGCTGCGACGAACTGGAAAGATGAGATAGTAAGATGCGAGGAGAAGATTCTTCTCCTAGAAGAAGTTCTCAACAGACACGCAGAAACAACCTCTCAAGCTGACGATGGCATGGAAGGGTGCACGATTGATTTTTCTAGGGAGGCTGTTTCTTGATGTGTGAATTTCTCCGACGCCGTGTATACATCTATGATCTTGTAAAGAAATGCTGCCAGAATGTGCCGTTGATCTGTTTGAAGACACAGATATTGCGTCTGCCGTAAATAATCTTAAAGGAAAACCGTTGCCAAAGTTCAGGTAACGTTTCGAACATAGCGATAATTCGTATGGTTTCATTGATTTTTTGGTATTTTAGGCCACGCCCAAACAATGTTTTATTATTCATCCATCCGTCTCAAACAAAAAGTGGGTCGGTCGGTAGGGCAAACAAGAAAGAAAGATATAAATGGTGTACCGCTCAAGCTGAACCAATCACTTGTGTCTTCCTTTAGT
Organism: Porites evermanni; assembly: GCA_942486025.1. Lineage (NCBI taxonomy): Eukaryota > Metazoa > Cnidaria > Anthozoa > Scleractinia > Poritidae > Porites > Porites evermanni. The sequence continues at coordinate 126,887 of CALNXI010001305.1, forward strand.
CAGCGACGAATTTTTCACGATTGAACAATAAAACTATCAGTTTTTAAACTAGCATGAAACCTATCCTAGCACCAAAAGTTCCCAGTTTCTTCTAAAAGGCGGAAGTAGATACCACGTACTTCTGGACCTCCATAATCAAGTTCTTTAATAAAAAAATTTTCATCAAAGCTTTCGTTGACCTTACCTAAATCTCTGTTGCTCTTCAGCTGGTGGAAACTTTAAAAGATCGCGCTAAAAAAAAAAACCTCCTGCCGCCTGCATCTTCACTCAAATCAAAACTACCTCATGGCCTTTTGCATATAATTTAGATCGGCTTAATAATATCACGTGGTTGTAGGTGCTGAGGCTGATCGCATTCTAATTGGCTCTTGAGGCGAATTGCTCCATAATAATCCTTCATTTTTCGTGTTAAATACATGACTCTAAAATGCTTTAGAAACCTTGTTTCCACTTGCTTTTCTTAGATAAAATGCTTACTTAGTTCAGTTACGTGTCACAACATGTAGATCTGATTTACGGTACAGTTGTTACATGTATTTCAATTAAACGATGGATCATTTTAGGCTTTATGATATAGCGCTTCATCAAGCGTATTCCTTCTGCAGCGCGTTAGTTCAGTCTACCAAATGTTATAGTCTCCCTCGCTAATCGAGCAACGTTCCACCTGTTGGAGACGAGACAAAAACGGCTGCAACAGAGACTAACCAAATGTCCACTAAACGTAATTTAGCCCTGCAAGATCAGAAGTGAGGTACAAATTCATTATTAAGTAAAACTGTATACGAGATTATGCAAATCGAAGTAAGTGTGCGATCCTTGAGGCCAAGCTTTGGGGTAAGAAATTGTTTAAGGCATTAGGGCCAAGTCAAAGTAGAGGGCAATTTCAGATTTGTTCTGGACAAATCCGACTTGAAATCGGCCCGTGACAAAAAACATTGTCCGGAAAGCTACAGTCGCACTTAAAAACTAAATCTGTGAACAAAACACAACACCATGCTGTTAGCGCCTTGTGATTCTCGGCTTTCTAACCGATCATGCTTTTCAGCCCACAGTTGAACTAAAAGCTTCTCCTCTTCTTTACTGCATCTGTCCTGAGCCTTCTCTTGTTCTCGACTGACGAAGATGCACGGTGCGAAGAAGATTGGGGTTGATGCCGGCATTGAGCTATGTTCTCTGAACTGGAGGGATTCTGGCAACGAGTCGGTACTCGTGGTCGGGATGGGCTGGGATTTCCTCGATCATCAAACATGTAAGGGCCTGGCAAAGGATAGATCCATCCTGGTGGATATTGTGGATATTCGTACGGAAAAAATAGGTCGTCCGCGCAGGGATTCATGTTGTTGCGAAATGAGAACGTTTTACGACGAAGTCTATAGCATAGAGACTCTGCTACGTATCACCTGTCAAATCATTTCCGAATTAAAACACCCTCGCTATTGTTTTCCAAAATTTGTCTCAATTTGGCCTGCTCCAGAGGTGGTCGACGGCATCTTTGAAGTTTGTCCGTCTGCGACCAAATTTTGTCCTTTGGTGAACAAACCGGTTGCACTTGGTTTTTTATTGTGATGACAGATTTTTGACATAAACAAACAGTTTTGTCCTCTAGTGCGACTTGGCCCTTACTCTAGACTTCAATTGCGCTAGAAATGACACGTAGCTTGAAAGGAACCTTCAATATCTCTTCGTCTAGTCAGCGATAAGTTTTCTTCCATTTATCTGGCATAAAATCTATCCTAGTGCGGGCACCAACGCTTTAAAATTCGCATTACGCCTCTCCACAAGACGGAAGTACTTTTGTGTACTTTTAGAGCTCCATTATCAAGCTGTTTTTGCCAACGTTTCACATAGAAACTTTCGCTTCCCTTACCTTTAGTTAGTGTCAGTTCAAATTCCAGGAGATCGGGCTAGAATAAAACGAAGAGTAAACCTCCTTCCACGAGCATCGTTACTCAAAACGAATATCTCTCTCGTGGTATTGACTTATAAAACTAGAAGTTCTCATTGAGAAGGGAAGTGCTGCAGTGAGTTGCGATGCGAATAGGACAAAGAAAGTATGAAGAACAGTTGAACATATGAATTTTTTTTCTTAAAGTCAATAACATAGAATTATGATGCACTCCGAGTAAAATACAAAAAAATGAACCAATCACAATGACAAATATGCTTACATTCAGATACTGACTCGCCAAAGTTTCAACATGATTTTGTAATTCATTTTAACAACCGCAGTGCTGATAGACTGTTTCTTCATCGAACAATCATCGTGTACATGACGAGAAGAGTTGCGAGCAAATAACGTAAAGGCCAAAACTTGTTTATTCACGGGTCAGGTAGGCGTACAGTATACGCCGATCACAACTCACAATCCTGATTCCCGAGATAACAATCTGTATGACAAAAAATACTCGCTATAACTAATCTTGAAACCTAGCATAAAAAAAAAAAAAGAAAAAATGTCCCGCACAATAGTTCTTGAACTGTCCTTACCGTTTAGGCTGTTTAAAAAGACAGCAAACATCCGATGTACTACAACTTCTGCACAGATCTTAAACTCACATAAGAACAAAACAAAATGGCGGGTTGCTCTGAAGAGAAAAACAGGCGCGGAAGCTAAGCACTTGCTGATTGAACCATGGAACCATCGAACCAAAAATCTCAAATCGCTCAAGAATATGGTCTGCTGCCGGCTGATGCGCGGCAGCAAAAATATCACGAGGATGTATGCAAGACTAATCGAATTCTAATTGGTTGCCAGTTTAGATACTGTGTATTACGAGGTGCAATCCCAAAAAAGTAACGCATTACTTTTACGCGTCGTGATCTTCCGCAAACTTGTACAAGCTGTTTATGCTTTGATGCTTGTGCTATTCTTAGAACAAAAAATTTGACTTTCTGTCACTTGCTACTAAATCTTTTTGATACAGCGTTGGCCAAAAAAAAACAACCCGGAAACGTCAGTGGAGAAACAAAGTCACACGATGCACGTCACATACTGCGAGTTTCCCAGTCAGTCAGTTGCAAGATAATTTACATCATCATTCAGTCAAAACCCACTTTCTTTGACTGGTTCCTTCATACCGTAAACTTCCACTTATTGAGCCTCCCCCCAGTTAAAAGCCCATCTACCGGTAAACATCTGATTATAAGCCCTCTGGATATAAACCCCCCTCTAGCTGTTACTTTTATGTATTGAAATGAATTTGATTTATTCCCTGCTAGAAGAGGCCTCTTTTCCCTGGTATTCGGGAAAATAGGCTTCTGCTAATGGGGAATGTTTTTCGAGGTATTACAACATTTTGAAGCTTAGTTAAGAACATATCAGAACATATTTTTATCGGCACTGCTGTAGCTTGTTACGAAGCACTTTTTCTATTCCCGGCTACAAGCCTCCTCACATGTACACTGTAAGTCCCTCGGTGCATAAGCTTTCCTAAAACCCCTTAAGAAGATGTATAAGCCCAGGGGCCCGTTTCTTGAAGCTTCCGGTAATTACCGGGCCCGTTAAGCTGTTTTGTTTTTCATTTTAGAAGGAAGTTTTAAAAGTTTTGAAAATTATACAGTAGAGTTATTAGCTAACGAAACAAATGGACGTCATTAGAGGTCAGAACACACCCTACTTTTCTTGAGACTTTGATTTAAAAATATGATTCCGGGCCGGTTAAGTTACCGGGACTTTCGAGAAACGGGCCCCAGGGCTTATATCAAAGCGGCTGTTTATAATCACCCAATGTAAGGAAATCCAAGTACATCTTGGATTCTGAATTTAATAATAATAATAATAATAATAATAACAATAATAATAATTATAATAATAATAACAATCTTTATACAGGGAGCTCACTTCACAATGAGTGATATTCAGTGAGACCCTGTAAATTTCGCGCAATGGATTCCGCATTCCAGATACTGGATTCAGGATTTTTGACAGTTGAACTTGGATTTTGGATTAAAAAGCCCAGGATTCTGAATTCTACAAGAAAAAATTGCCGGATTTTGGATTCCACAAGCAAAAATGTCCCGGATTCTGGAATCCGGATTCCCTTACATGGGGTAACTTATAAGTGGAATCACCGAATTTTTCTGAGATAGTTTAGAAGTTTCCATCTGGTACTTTCATTTTGGATAAATACGTGTATATGTTACCACAATTCCGTCAACAGGCTAGGGCTACTTTTGAGCCATAAAGTGATCTTTAAAATATAGCGGAATTATAGGATTTCGGTGACTTTTGCGTGAATTGTTACCTCTTGGTAATATGTTATGACTTTTCAAAACGATTTCTAAATGGATACCACTGGAAAATAAATGACAAGAAACATCATATTCAAGATCTTACCTTAGATTATAGCCAGGATCTCCTCGGGTTTTACCGAAAACTGACTCGCCATTTTTAATGGATATATAACCACGTGCGAGTACTTGGATGAAAACCAAAGTTTGAAGAGAGTACCAAGTGAAATCATGACATCCATCGTTCGTGCCACGAAAATCATCACGTCTTTTAAAACGTAGGGTTTTTATTTTCCTTTGAACTTAACCTAAGCCCATTAGGCTGCGTCTGCGCGGAAAAAATGTCCAGATAACGTCTTAGAGTCTTATAAAGCAGTGAACAGATTCTGCCGCCATGTTTTTCAAACTTGTTTCCAGTACTCTTTGACCGTTTTGTTGTTTTCACTTCATGTATGCTTCATATAGTAATGCAACGGCCAAAAAAGAGACGATAACCCCTTCCCAGACAGGAATTGTTTTTGCTAAACGCGCTGAACTAGGAAACTACGCGAACTAATAACGAGTAAGTAGGGACCTTAAGAAACTAGGGAACTTAAGATGGAGACGTTTTCGGGGCGACGGCAACTTTAACCGGACGTGACGTCATGATTTGTGCAATATTGTGCATGCTCTTGCAATTCAATTCAATTCATCACATTGGTAGTCTTTACACTAGAGGATAAATAAGCTAAGAAATATTTCAAGGCAAGTAAATTTTAGTTACTTAAAGTAAAGTAAAGCTTCACACACAACCTATCCTTTTTTACTTCAGGTTAACTTAAGGCTATTTTCCTACGCAGCATAATTAAGATTGATTGACATGTTTCGCCTTTCTCAAAGCTCAAGAAAACGCAAGTCGGTTTTAAGGATGGATTTCATGATCAAGTCGCTTGAAACTTTCTTGAATCGTTTCAACTTTCGGACTTTAATGAGATGCAAAGCAAAGTTACTTGAGATTTTACTTAGGCCTTCACACACGAATTTTTGGTTAAGTAAAACTTAGCAGCTCGTAAGTCTTACTTGACAGCCTAGTGTAAAGACAACCATTGCTCACCACATTGCCGTCGTGCGTCCGTCGACGACGTGAAACTGGTCTGTTTGGCGTTGTGGCGAGAACGTGAGTATTTAACTTTCATTTCAATCAGGTTTGTTGCGTTTAGCAACCAGAATTTTGCAGATTATCGTTCTTAAATTGTCCTTGTTTTCTTTGAGTTACATTTCAAGCTCGATTTTCAAGCTCTGTTATCTAGACTTACATCTTTGTAATGTTTCTATGTTTCATGTCAGAGAGTGAAAATCCAATCTGATCCAATACGACAAACAGCAAACCGTAAGTGAGCTTTACATCGACAAAATTGTCTTACGAGCCAAATGAATATCCAGACAAAAAGTACGAACTCCGATATTTGAATTGTGTGTTTTTATCTCACTTTTTTCGTTAGAGTATCGTATAAATGAAACGTATGTATTGAAAATTGTTTAGAATAGTAGGTAATACGACATACTAAAGTGGGAATACTGAAATAAAGTTGTTGTTGTTGTTGTTATTGTTGTTGCATGCAAGCAAATAAGTATTAATTCTCTTCATTCTTTATGTGAAGCCATATTTTCCTCTTCGGTAGTCTTCCAAGGCGCCGTCCTCCTGAGTTCACTGCGATCTTAATGCTCGAACTAAAGTTTGGAGGGAGGCGACGGCTACCTCTGTTCCAGGCTTGCTCTGCCAGTCCGGTAGCCTTCGCCCCGAAAACGTCGCTATCTTAAGTTCCTTACTACATGACGACGGCAACGGGAACGGGAACGTCAGAAAGGACAACAGTTTTAGGCCTTGTCCACACCAATGCGTTTTCAAAAGTATAGTATGCATTTTCGTTGTCATCGAAGTCACATCGATGGGCTCGTGTCCACACTACCGTTTTGATGTGTTTTCGACTTTCTACACTAAAACGTTCAAAACAATGAAATTGCACGTTGAGACTCAAGTTCAGCTCCTTGCGCATGCTACAAAGACACGCGCCTGCGATATTTCCGGTAATCGTTTTCATTTTGATGCGTTCTCGACCGTTTTCGACCTTCCACACTAATGCGATACGTATGCGTTTTCGTTTTGATCTTTCAAGGGCGTTTTCCAATCGATGCGTTTTCGATGAAAACGTTAAGGTGTTAGTGTCGCGGCCTAAACGCGTCGAAATGAATACTTTTTCGAACGAAAACGCAAGTGTGGACGAAGGCTTAATGAGCAAAACAACAACTGACTGCACGTCAGTGTCATTTTTGCAATTTTTGTTTGCCATCCCTGAACAACTAAAACTTGAAATGACCAAATTTTGGGTTTACTTAAGAACGGGAACAACAAGATGATGACTTTAACCATCTCCGTCTGAACTCCCTCGCGGTGACCGTCCCCTTTTTCGGCTCCAACCTAATTTCCCCTCCTTTAAGTAACTAAGCGACTTGGAAAAATAGCGAAAAAAATTAAAAGGATGCAAGGTATATCTCTCAGCGATGTTTTTCTGGTGGTGGCTGGATCGGTGTCCACCGCGACACATGTCTTGCGGGCATATTTAAGTCACTATGGTCATAGTTTCAATAATCTCCTTCGGCCAAGGTTTCCAGTGTGGTAAAAACACTTCTGCTGGAAACCTACTGCCTTGCCCAATCTGGACAAACTTCCCAAACACAGTTCTTTCAAATTTATTTATTATAATTTAATGTTATTAAACATTTGCAGAAAGCTAGGACCATGCTGGAGATGTATTTTGTTTTCACTTCACTTTACACCCTATATATATATATTACTGTTATAAGAGGGGTTCCAATTCCGATATGTTTCTACTTATTTTATCCCTTTTGCACGAAGCCTTCGAGAGATCTGGGTACAAAATTACATTTTGCTATCCATGACGTATTTGTATAGGTAATAGCATGGTTTGTAGTGATATTTTGAAATTTTTTTCGAGTGGTATTTATGCCAAATATCACGTACAAATCATGCTATTATTTGTTTACACTACCAGGGGCGGATCTAGGGGGAGGGTGCAGGGGGTGCGCACTCCCCCCCCCCCCCGAGATGACCTGCGGTTTTCTAATACAACTGGTATTCTGCAAAAAAAAAACTATGTGGTTCATTGGTGTTGAAGTAGAGCAAGAGACGAGTGCACCCCCTCCTGAAAAAAATCCTGGATCCGCCCCTGACTACTACCCGCAAAGGCTTGTAATTTTCACATGCAGGTATTTCAAATTAAGCTGAAATACCACTGCTCTAAACCAATAAAATTGCAGAAATTTCTCATGTAGTAGTATAAAACGGTAAAATTTTTTTAACTTTTCTCTATCTTCTCATTTCAGTTTCTGAAGCTTATGCACAAGGTGTGCTCAGCAGTAGATGACAATTATCGGGTAATCAGTGCTGCCGAGTCCTAACAGGATATGGGTTACGGTTTCATGCAAGTCTCCGAGTACTTCTTTCTATAGCCTGAATTTCAGCCGACTCCTTGAGTCGCAAGCCCCCCATGGTGAAAATCTCGGGAGTTTGCAACTAGGGGAGGGGGCTGAAATTCAAGTTAACTTCTTTCAGGTGAAAAATTATTTTCAGGACCAAACAAAAGTAGAAAAAATATTTCGTTTTTAATTCCTGTAGTCAAGAACTGTTGATTACCAGCTATTAGCTCTTTCCAATCTACATTTACCACAAAGTTGCCAATGGATATACCGTGCCGCGTTATCATGCCTTCCTTTATATTCTGTCTTACCGCACTCGCTCACCACATGGGCCACCGTTTCTCCCTTTCTTCCGCACATTCTGCACACAAAGGGGTTCTGCTGTGTGATCAATATGAAATCTTGTATAATTTGTTATTATCATTATTATTATTATTATTATTATTATTATTA